>CM020519.1:15070000-15122500 GCA_009823395.1 Thamnaconus septentrionalis
GCGACTTTCCATACTGAGGAGTTGACAACACTGATGCAGTTTGCAGAGTCCTCAAAGAACACAAACGAAGTAAAACAAAGAACACAACTGGAAGTTGTTGTTATTTTTACGTTATTATTACCATATCATGATTTTACCGGTCCGGCCCGCTTGGGAATAGATTTTCCTCTATGTGGCCCGTGAACCAAAATGAGTTTGACACCCCTGCCCTAGACGGATGCTGCACTAGAATGCTACGTGTAGTGTTGAACATCACCAAGGGCCCACATGTTACCAACGAGAAACTGTATGCTGGAATATTCAGGGTGAGCGACAAAATAGCAGCAAGGAGAATGGGACTTGCAGGACACTGCCAAAGCCAGCCAGCAAACTGGTGCTGTGGGAGTCAACGCATGGGCACCGGTCACGAGGACGTCCCGCAGT
Source organism: Thamnaconus septentrionalis (assembly GCA_009823395.1). Classification (NCBI taxonomy): domain Eukaryota; kingdom Metazoa; phylum Chordata; class Actinopteri; order Tetraodontiformes; family Monacanthidae; genus Thamnaconus; species Thamnaconus septentrionalis. The sequence continues at coordinate 15,070,424 of CM020519.1, forward strand.
AACGTTTGTGGATGTGCTTAAGAAGGACACGGGAGCTCGTAGCATCAGCGAGCTGTCTGGATGTATGGAGAACCGGGATGGCTGGAAGCAACGATGGAAGGCTCGTCTGAGGACGACCTGCAGAGACTCCAACCGGTCGGCCACTGTACTGCAGGGATGTCAAACTAATTTTAGTTCACGGGCCATATAGAGAAAGATTTTTTCCCAAGCAGGCCACCTCAGTAAAATCATATTATAATAATCACTTAAAAAGAACAAGAATTAAAAAAAAGAAAAGTACAGTAACAGTTTGTTTGCATAGCAAAAACGCTATTGCGACATCCAGTGGACACATTTTTTTCTTCAACAGTCCTCCAAAAGAGATGCGAAATCATCTCAATCACCCCTGGTGGCCAGTTGCACAACAGCACAAAAACTATTTTAAATAGGTAGTATAAATAAAAAGACTTTGGCAAGAGCACAATGTGATTCAACTCGTGATGCCATGTGTCAGGTTGTTTTGCCTTTGTTTTGAATTAGTTTAAGTTTGGTTTAAGTGAGTTAGCTTAAGTTTAAAGTACTAAGTAAGTTTAGGTAGTATTAAAAAAGACTGTCGCAACAACGCATTGTGATTCAACTGGTGATGCCGTGCATCAGTTTGGCCTTTGTTGTCAAGTAGTTGAAGCTCAGTTGTGAATACAAAATAACACCTAACTGATCGACTATGGATGGAGGTGCTCAGCCTAGTTGCCTCACACCAACACGTCATTGGTTTGAGTCCAAGAAATTATCTTAATAATATGAAAACACACTAGTTCATCATGTGCATTTCAAATAAGCCTAATCATACTGTCATATTTATATTTTTTAATGTGCAGTAATTGCAGACAGGTCGCAGATGAATGTGCGCAAACCTGGAAAGAATGAATCTGAAGTATACTTTTTTTTTTCTTCTTACAACTGCATTGACAGCCCTGTATTCTTCTCGCGGCGACTCCTACTTCAGTGGCGCGGCGTAGCGGTTTGGAGAGAAACAACCCGCGTGAATAACCAACACTGGAGTTCCTCCGAGGTGCTTCCATTCCTCGCCTGATACGCTGCGGCGATCAAACATGTTGCCTTTGTGCCGCTCCCTCCCGTCATTGCACATGAAAAGTACGGAGGGCGCACCTTTTCAGAAGCACGTGCCACTTCCTCAGGAAAAAGCGGCGAGAAAGAAAAGCACCCGGCGAAGGGAGGTAAAATTTGTAGCCTCTGCGAAACCTCAGGAATCAAAAGCGGACTATTAGGGAGGTGGGTTAGTTGCCGCGTAGAGTGAAAAAAACAAAACGGAACAAAATAAAAAACAAAATCATATTTCATTTTCTGACGTATTTTGTATATTTGTTTTGCTGGTTTAATGGATTCCTCTTTTCCTTTTCTCATTTATGGCTTGGATGGAGAGGAGAACACTCATCAACGCTGCGCAATAATGTTTAATGCACACATTCTGAATGAAATCCAGCATGTCTCCGTTCTTATGTGAAAGACAAAGTGAACTTGACTGACGCAAGGCGGCAAATTCAAACCCGACACAAGTGTTTGTAGTTTTCAAGTTTTCTTTGACAGAATATTTCCACGATGATTTGATCGGTGTTGTCATCATTTTAAGGGCTGTGGGGCGGTGGGGGAGAACTCTGCAGTTTTTAACTTTTGCATTTGTAAGTTCAAAACAAAATAGTGCAGTTGGACCAAAACACGACAACCTTGCCGATGTTAACCTCAACCTGTATCAAGTGCTGATAAACTTTAAAATATGGTTTTTCAAGGCCTGTGTAATTCCCACCGCCCGCCGCCCTAACCACTTATCTGACAAATTATAAATATTATTTTAACAGCCGGGAATAAACAGAGGGAGTAATTATGGCGAGCAAAGCCTCGGTAAATACGCACAACTTCAAAACTGGAAGCATATTTGAGTTTACAAAAATAGTGAAACTTTTCAAATATTACAACAACTTTACATTAATGTCTGATTTTAAAAAAAATGGGTGAAAAATTAATGTGTTAACAGGCTGCAACATTTTGGGCCTGTCCAACTTAATTGCCCAGTTTTTGATTGATGCTATCACCATAAGTAATGTTTTTTTTTCTGGTTTGTGTGCACTTTAGCTCTCTCGAAACATATTTGACAATGGTTTCTTCTGTTCACCAAGGTAACAATGTGTTATATAACCCCGAGAGCTCTATTGTTCCTGGGATGAACAATAAGAAGATAAGATTTTACAAGATGTGATGATTCCCTGTGATGGCCAATATCAATAAAAATATGTTAGAAATTAAAGCCTATACAAACACAGAACGTGAAACACTCAATTTTTTTAGTTACGTTATTGTTATTATTTTTTTTTTTCGGACAAGCTGTTTGTTATAGTATCAATAATAATAATAAAAAAAAGTATCTCCTCTTTGCATCTATCTTTGGTTAAGAATGTGTTTAGCTTTTCTCTGGGGCAAATGTCAATATGACAACTGTGGAATACATAACTGTTAACACACCATTGTCACCTTTTGACACTCACCTGTTAAAATAATGCAAAGAAAACAGGGAAAAAGGGGGCCGAGTGTTGCGCGCGCTACGCTGCTAGAATCAATCAGGCTGAGGCGAGGAGACATTTCACCTCATCACTTCAGGTACAACCTGGAAGTGACAGGCCTAGACAACAGGGGAGGATGTACAGAAAGAGGAGGAGACAAGAGGGTGTATGCAAATCGGGGGAACGGGGCGGGCGGCAGATGTGGGATGCGGGCGTGTGGAAGTGGATGTTTGCAAGCAAGGGAAGTGTTGCTTGTGGCTTTGACAGAAAGACGCGGGTGGGAGCGGATCAGCGGGGGAGAGGACGACGAATCAGAGATCAGCAAAATTTGAATCAGGAAGTTCTGGCTACCGTCACACAGGAAATGAGCTGTTTTTAGTTTAATCGTATGACTGAGATTTATGTAAAGTATACATATATATATATATATACACACACACACATATATATATATTTACAATTTCATCATATAAGAAACCTAGCTGCTAATGCTTCCATTACCGTGTTTTGTATTTCCACATTCCCTTCACGTTTCTGAATAAACCCTGAAGTTGTTTAGTTTATCCATTACTGAGCTCTATACTGCATATATATTTATAAAGCTGGGGACAACGGTGGCTTGTCTTTGTCTCTTTGTGGCACTGCGATGAACTGGCCACTTTGCCCTAAGACAGCTGGAATAGGCTCCAGCAGACCCCCGCAACCCTGAGTGCAGGAGGAAAGTGGATATTGAAAATGGCTGGGTGGATGATTAAAGGGACCCACTGACGGTAGCATTTCATTTGGTGTTGGCGAAATTTCATTTTTGTCAGTTTTTCTAAGAAAGGAGCAGAAACAGACCAGATACTGTAAACGTCACGTTCCGTGTATTTCCTGTTTTATTTTAAAGTCTGCTTGTCCTGTCGTCAGTGACTTTAGTTTTGCTTCCTGTCACCTGTGTCTCAGCACCGCCCTTGATTGCTCTCGCCTGTGCTTCCCTGCCCCAGTGTGGAAATAGTCCTTGGTTGTGTCTCAATTCAGGGTCTGCATCCTTCGAAGGAAGCGTCCTCCGTCGGAAGGCCGAGAAGGACGAACCCAAACCCGCCTCCCCGGTAACCACATGGGACGATCTAGCCTTCGGCGTATTTCCTGGTTGCGTCACCGTCGTTCCCTACTGCTGGCCAACCCCGGAAGTGACGTTTTTATAGCATCAAGCTAACCATTGGTTCGCCATCCAACCAATGGCGTTGGATGTTCAAACAAGTAAAAACCCTACGGTAAAAACTTAATATTTTATGTGAAATTTGAATACTTGAATTTACATGTCGCGTCGTTGCCAGTAGATGCCGCCATTTCAGCTGACTTCCCAGGATCCCCGGATGTTTTGCAGCAGCACACAGAGCATCCTGGGATACAGAAGGACGTGAAGGATAGTAGCGGTGCATCCATCGAATCGGCATTTGGGGCATCCTTCGAATTCTTTTTAAATTGGGACAAGACTTCGCGCAGTGCTTTGACGTAACTGGCCTTCAAATGCAGGCTTCGAAGGATGCAGACCCTGAATTGAGACACAGCCCTTGTCTCTATTTGTCTTTGTTGTTAATTGTTTTACGTCTTTTGTTGAGATTCATGCCATGCTGTTTTTGTTTTTTGCCCAAGTATTTTTGTATTATTATTTTTTAGGTCTGTTGTTCTTGTTTTTTCTTTGTTACTTTGTCTTTAGTACTCCCCTTGTCTGCTTTTAGTTCAGTCTCCCAGTTTGGTTTTGTTGTTAGTTACCCTTATGGGACACCTTTAGTTAAGTTTTCTTTATAATTAAAAATAAAACCCTTTTTTGTCTGCAAACCTGGGTCCTGCCTCCACGCTCCCGCTGTGACAATAATCTGTTCTTTCATAGGCTCAGATCAGAGGTTAATTAGACTTAGAACAAGCTAAAAAAAAAAACAAAAACTACAAATGTTTGTTTTCTACATCCTAAAACTGACCCAGACGGTACCTCAGCGGTGGAGGCGGCTCCAGGCAGGTGGTTGTTCTCCTCTCTCAGACCACCTTGTGGGCATCTTTGGTCAAAAAGCACATCCGCTCTGTCGTCACAGTTTAGTCTCGGTGGTTCAAGACGACGCTTCGCTCCTCCTCGAGCTAATTTCACTGGATGAGTGAAAGGATGGAATTAGGGTGGAGGGAGACGAGAGCGGCTGGGTGAGGAGGGGAGTTGGACATCGGGAGGGGGGTGAGAGGCTGAGTGATGGGCAGGGAGGGGGTGGTGGTGGTGGTCGCGTCAGTGTGTGTGTGTGTGTGTGTGTGTGTGTGTGTGTGAGCCTCTCGGATGAGGCGATGGAGGGAGTAAATCCTTTTCTTCATCATTACCTCGTCTCTGCCACTGCCCCTCACCTTAATTAGTCTCAGAGCAGCTCGCCCGGCCAGAAGTCCGCCTGCCTCCCTCCCTCCCTCCGTCTATCTCCCCTCCCTTCCTTCCTCCTCCTCCTCCTCCTCCTCAACCCCTTCACCTCCATCTCTCCACCCCTCCTCTCCCCTCCCATCCCCTCTTTCCTCCAGCGATTTCCGCACTTCCTCTGTCTCTCCTCTTCATCTTCGTCTCTGTGGAAAATGACTGAAATACCAGGAAAAAAAAAAACAAAAAAAAACCACACAAAAAAACCCTAACCCCACAATATCAACAGCTGTGCTGCAGCCAGACAGACACGCGAGAGCAAGCACAAAGAGTTTAATGTTTGGTAAATACTGCGCACGCACGCACAGACACACAAGAGCGCGGCAGCTCCAGGCTCGGCAGCTATAAATACGGAGGGCTGCAAAGAGGAGGGGAAGAGGGGAAACTCGGTTAAAAAGTTAAGTGGGGGGGAGGGGGGGGCGCAGCGAGATTGACACCCCGACGTCTCGGCTCTCTAGAGGCTAAATTAGGAGATCCACGGCTACACACACACAGACAGAGGCACACCTTGACAAAGTGCACATACGTCCTACTGTGTGTGTGTGTGTGTGTGTGTCTCATCTCATTCAGCCTTCTTCCACCGCTCTTCCTCTGCCGCAGCTCCCTCACTGGCTCAATGTTATTGGCCACCGGGGCATTCAGGAAGCAAAAAGACAAAGGCGTCGCCTCATTTAGGTAAACAGCGGGTTAACTGCTTGGTCCGGGGCGACGTCTTTTCCTTTTTTTATTCAGCAACAAATTAAACTTGGGCCCTCAAGGTCTTAAACTGTTACACAGCTGCAACTAAAGCGTTTGGAACCGTCCACTGATACAGCTGAGGACGCATGGCCTTCATTTCTATGGTGCACTTTCATTTTAATAAAAAATCAAAGTGTCTTAAAACTATGTAAATATAAATATACACACATTTATACACACACACACATATATATATATACACAGTATATATATAGATATACATTATTGATGGGCGCAACAAGTAGATGGAAGGAAAGAAGGAAATCATTTTGTTTCATATATTATATATATATATATATATATATATATATGTATACACATATATATATATATATGTGTGTGTGTGTATATATATATATATATTTTGTGTGTGTATATGTACATATATGTACCTTTTTTTCTTTTGTACATATATGTACCTACACACACATATGTATATATAAATATATATGTATATATATATATATATATATATATAAGGGCGCAACAAACAGATAGAAGGAAATCATTTTGTCTGTCCTGGAACGCAGGTCAGCGATGGCAACTCAAACAGATTGAACTCTACTTTCCACACTTCCTGTTCATTCTTCTTGGCTTCCCCGGGTAGGAAAAGTGCTTGTATTTGACTGGGACAACTACTTAACCAGCCTTTGTGTTTCCCTTCAAAAACGACCCACCAAGGTCAGACTGTTTTAACTCGGCCAGGGGCCACACTGCCGATCACGCTGCGATGAAACGTCGGCCAGCCAGCAGAGGGCGCTGTTGACGTTGGAGTTGCTCTGTTTTGTGACCTCTGATCCTTCCCTCCGTTCAGGGCCCTTCCCCTATTTTTGGCTTCCTACTGCAGCCGCTAGATGGCAGTCGGGCTCTGCGGAGGCAAATCAAAAGAGCGTCCTGCCTTCCTCGCTCGGGATGTCCAAGCCAAATTTGACTCCAACATAAAGTTTTCTTGCTTCTTGCGCAAGTTGACTATATGGTTGTTTAATTGTGCTTTCAATAAAATAAATAAGATAGAGTAAAAACCAACATTAAACTTTTGCTTTGCATCAATTTACTTCAATTAATTTACCTAATTTTATTTCTGAGGACAAAATCAAGAGAATTCAAAGACATTTGAGTTTAAATTCATATTTGTTAAAAGGAAGTATTGTTTTCAATTTGTACTTTGGTTCGATTTAAAATGTTCTGTATATTCAACAGTGAGCTGTTAGCTGCCATGGGATAAAGTCTGTGTTTGAACCAACATTGCATTCCTGAACTACACACGTGACATTATCCTAAACATCTATAGTAATAATAATAATTCTTAATCTCTGTCTGTGTTGCGGACCTGACAGATTGACAGATTGATTAACTCTATTGACAGATTAATAAAGGACAACATGACATATCTGCTTTACTGTACGTTGACCAAAGAAAAATGGGCATTGCAGCATTGTTGGAGTATTCCTTCTAAATGTCCCATTTGCGAGCCCACACACACACTCACTTACACACACAGAAACACACACACACACACACACACATTTGCACACACTCATGCACACGCATGCAGAAAGAGACAGTAAGTATTCAGCCTATTCTTGCGGAAATCACTTGGCCTCAGGGCTCTTTTAACCCTTTCTGTGTGTGTGTGTGTGTGTGTGTGTGTGTGCGAGCGTGTGTTAGATGTCCCTTTGAACGCAGTAATGCTGCTGGACAGAATAACTGGCTGTTGTGATGGTGCTCGCCCGGGTTCCCGCTGTATCTGCCGAGGAGCAAACGCACCATTCCAAAGTGTTGGGTCAAAGATCCCAAACGCACTTAACACCAAAGCGATGAGCGAGAACACAACGAAGACGCACAAACTCCTTTGATACTGCGACTCAGTCTCCGTTTGTACATCCAGTGTTTATGTTCAGTCTAAAAACCTCTGCTGGATTTAATAACATATTAATGCAAGTAAATTAAAAGAATGGCTAACGTACCTGACGACCTTTCAACCCCCGGCAAAAATACATTTTTGTTTCAAATGTCAAAGTAAGAGCATTAGTGACGCCAAGAAAAACTTTTTTTGAAGAACTATTTTTGAACAGGATTTTCTTTCTCCGTGAGAAACAGTTCTCTTTTAAATCTTTGTTTTTCGTCAAACGCCTGCGTACACTCCGAGCCTCTTTTAGTTAGTGTTTATCGGAAGTAAAAAAGAGTCACTGCTCTCCTTGATATGATTTTTTAATGAATTATTCTGCAGATAAACCAACACTGTCAAACTGGTTTCTGATATTAACTAATGTATATTTTAACGAAAAGACAATTTTGTGGTCTGAATCGATTTAAAAGTTTCTCAAGTTGAAAAGCCTGAGCTTCTTTGTCTCGCAATTGGTGGGAAGTGGCTGAATATTGTCAATTTTTTGTTTATGAAAAGTTTGTCATTGAATTCAGTTAAATGAGCCGTACGCAGAAGGCCTGGAGGAAGAGAGAAGAGATTTACAGATGTAGTGAACGAGGACATGAAGTCAGCTGGTGGCTCAGACGGAGGCAGGTGATTGGCTTGCGGTGGCCGCCGTTGAAAGGAAGTGCGAAGCATCTTTGTGTCTAAATATCGAGACTGACTGCATGAAACATGACTTCATACGGACAAAATTGCTTTTATTTCACACTGCTTTCCAACACTATTACAAAAGGGGCCTCGTGTCGCACCTGCTTGAAGCTCCGCATCCGTGGCCTTCTGACTCCAGACAACAGTTCTCCCAGCGCAGGAGCCAGCGAAAATATTTCTCCTCCTCCGCCATCTTTCCCCCCATTGATCTGTTGTTCATCTTCTACTTTTGACCCGTCCGCACTCTACCCGTGCGTTCTTCGCCTATACTATACTCAGCCGCTCGTGACCTCGAAGGCAGCTTCGGCCCGAGTTTGATTTCACGCGTTAGCCCTCCCGAAACTTTCTAAAAGAAGCGGCGTGGCGAAACTAAAGTTAGCGGGGCCTCGGCCAAAGCTTGACGAAAGTTTTTCTTGACGCCCGACGATGGGTGTGAAAGACGGCGGGTGGGCGGACGGGCGGGTTGGTTGGTTGGATGGAGGGAGGAGGAGGAGGAGGAGGATCTACATTGACCGCAGAGAAGATACGGGAGCTTGCAGGGAGCTGGAGAGGTAACGTCAAAAAAAAAAAACCAAAGAGAAGAAAAGTGAGATGGTATTGGAAATGCCTCACACACACACACACACACGCAAACACAGACGCACTTGCCACACAAGCGCACGCTTGACTGTGAGCTGTGAGCTGCGAGTTGTCTGAGGCCCCGCCGAACCCCCCGTAATGCTCCTATTAGCAGCTTCAGTTAAAATGGCATTTCATCAGGCAGCTGACAAGTGAATTACCCCCTTTCCTTTTTCCTCACCGTCTCCCTCTCTCCCTCCCTCTCTCTCTCTCTCTCTCTCCCTCTCTCTCTCTCTGTCTGCCTGCCTCGGTCTCCCACTCTCCCCCCGGCTCAGTGACAGTAGCCTTAGGCCTGAGATAAAGAGGAGGCGCGCGGCACTCGGCGCTCTCACACACACTCGGCAGAACTGAAGTGACATCCTGTCAAAACAATAGTTTACTACAACGGCAACTTGTGTGTTCTGTCAGACGGAGACTGAACTTCCAACTTTGGGACATATAGATTCCTCTTTCATATTGATCCCCCGCCACCACCACCCATCTTCCTCTTCACACACACACACATGCTGAATGTGTGTGTGTTTCATTCAGGCCAGTGTACTTGGATCCCAGCCCAGAATCACACAGCGAGTGAGCGCGTGCGTGTGTGTGAGTGTGTGTGTGTGTGTGTGGATTAAAAACTCAGAGGACAGTTTAGATATTGTTCATCATACGAGCGTGTGTAGCGCTCCGGGGAGGGATCGCCGGCGTCGGCGAATTTCCTCCGCAGCTCATCTGCAACCGGTGGTGGAGATGTTTTTTTTTTCCCCTGTCTGCTGTTACTTTGTTCTTACAATTTTTCAATTTTTCAATTTTTCCAGCGCCAGGCTGTGTGAAGTGGCGTGCAGCTATACTAGGCCTGTAAAAAAAAAAAAAAAATCCAAAAAACGTGTCCCCTCGTCACGCTTCACTGTGCGTCCTCCAGCCACCAGCATTGAGAGCAAAGCAACCCCCTGCGAAAGAGGTCAATTGATGCCAGATCTTCCAAGACTCAAGATTCAAGATTCAGGAACTTTATTCGTCACATGCTCACGGGATGTGCAGTGAGATGTGAAAGTGGCAATGCTTACCAGAGATTGTGCAAACAGCAAAAAAAACAACAATATTCATGGTAAAGAAAGCAGCAGGAATATTCGAGATGAGCACTAACATACAACCAATTTTTCAAATATATAAATGCAAAAGAAGCACACCAAATTTTTTCTTTTTTTTTTTTAAATACAAAAGCAGCTCACCAGTCAAAAAGGCACTGTTGCCAAAAGATATGTGGAGTGTTTAAACAATTCTGAAAAGTCGAAAGTGACTGATAGCGTGCACAAGTGTTGTCACGATACTGCATTTCAGACTTCGATACGATGTATTGAAAAATATTGATTTTCAATACGATTTTCGATACTGGAAAGGGAGGGGAGGGAGCGCTCTGAGTGTTTGTGTGTGCATATTGAACTGTTGTTAGTTTTCAATATCGATATTTAATCGATACATTGATATTTAATCGAATCGCATAGTGTGAACTGTGTGTTCCATGTCTTGAACTTTAGAGGAGCTTTGTGCACGTTGAGTACCGATATACATCGATACTATGGAAAAGGCATATTGAACCGTTTTTAGTTTTCAATATCAATATTTAATCGATATTGATATTTTTCAATATATCGATATTTTTGACAACACTAGTGTGTACAGTGTGCAGGTGTGTTCCATGTTTTGAGCATTAGAGGAGCCTTGTGCGGGGTTGTGCAGAGGCCGTGGTGAAGTCATTGTTCATGGTTCTGATGGCCTGGGGGGAAGAGTGACGGCAAAACTTACAACTCCTTTCTGTGAAACTGCTGAAAATAGTGCTGAAAATAGTTGCCATGTGTATCAAACAAGGCAGTTCTCATGGACTCCGTCCCTCCCTCCCTCCTCCCTCCCCTTTCAAAACCCAGAGTACTCCGCCTGGAAAAACTTTTTCCTGCACGCGCACATATCAATCGGATCCGCGCTCTCCGTCTCTTCTTCCGACATGCCTCGGCCTATTTTGTAGATTTCAAAATTAGAAGCCAGCAGCACTTCAAACCTATTTCAACTTCCTCTTATCAGTCCCGACGACTCCGTCGCTCCGCGTCGACGCTTCAAAATTAGTTTTTTCGGCGTTTCGGCCCAGCAGCCACCTTCTTCGGTGCCTCACAAAGACGTTGAACCGTGTCACCCGGTGCACAGGTCAATCGTGCGGAGTGAGTTGCTGGGAAGCCGTCGTCGCCTGTAGTCTGGTTTTAATTTGAATGAATGTGAAGACAATCAGCGGCGGGAAGAAACGAAGTACAAATACTTTGTATGCTGTGCTTAAGTCGATTTTTCAGGTATTTGTACTCGAGTATTACTTTTTCTGACGACTCTTCAGTCGTACGACCTACATTCGTTCACAAGTGTCGGTACTTTCTAATTCTTACATTGGAAAAACACACAAGTTACTTTTGTGTTTTAAAAACAAATTTTGTTCAGAGTAATTTACTTACTCATTTGTCATTATTATAGTTGTTCTGGCTTGAAGTTGTGTAGTTCAATATATAAAAGTGGACGATACTCCAAAGGAAAATGATTTTATTTTAATTTCAGAAAAATTATCAACCAATGTATAATTTCAATATATATTGAAATAATATATGTATTGTAAAAAAGTACATTTAGAAACCGTACTCTCCTACTTTTACTTGAGTCAAGGAGTTGAATCAATATGTTTACTTTGACTGTTTCTTTTTTGCTTTACTTAAGTACACAATGTGAATACTTGCGTTACCACTGACAACAATAACCAAGTGCGACCACATTTGATTCTATTTTTGCCCTCCTTCTCACCGACAGTCTAGAAAAAATGAGTCAGACTCAGCAGCACATGACTTTCCTCATTTCAAGCCCATGAATCAATCCAAAGGCGCGAATCGTTTTCAACGTTTGTTTTAAAGTTCCTTGCGATTCGGATGCGCCGCCTCCTGTTCGGCGGCTGTCATCGGAGGACGTGTGCGCGACGGAGAGTCGGAGGGAAAACTGAAGTGCACGAAGTCGGCGAAAGACGACTGGAAGTCAATTGTGAGCGGCGGAGAAAGCAAAGGGTCGGCATTGCCGGGATTTTCTTTATGTTCTGTGCGGTATTGTGTGTTCTCGGGGCAAAGATTTATTCTCTGTGAAATCACACACACACACACACACACACACACACACACACACACACACAAAGGAAGACCCCCACACATGGACAGACAGGAACAGAGAGAGACGGACACATGGAACCATATATAATATATTCAAGTGTGTGTGTGTGTGTGTGTGTCTGCAGACAGACAGAAGTTTATGATGTGTGTGTGTGTGTGTGGATTGTGTATGTGTGTGTGTGTGTGTGTGTGTGTGTGTGCTGGTGCTACCTGGCCAGCAGTGGTAACAGGCTCTGAGGCCTTTAATGGGATTTAGCCCGAGGCTGTTTTATTAAGATGTCGGCTTTCCCTGCTGCCTCTGCAGCTGACACCATTCCCCACTGATACCCCCCTCCCCCCTCCTCCTGCCCCCCTGCCCACCTCCCGCTCACCCCCAACCCCCCCTCCCCCCCTCCCCACCTCTACAACCCTCACCCAGCGCCCGCGCAGCACCAGCACCACCACCACCGCCGCCGCCAGCACCAGCCTCCGAGCTGCGCCCGTCCTCACCCCCGCCCCCCCGATTCTATTCCCTCCCCTCCTCACCCAGATGCCCCCCCACCCCCACCCCCCGGTCCCGCGCCGCTCTCCGCCGCATAATGACCCCCGCCGTCGCCAAGGTCCCCTCGGCCCTCCTCACCGCCGTTCTCGCTGCTGGGTTATTCATTGTGTGTGTGTGTGTGTGTGTTTTATTGGATGTGTGTGTGTGTGTGTGTGTTTTGGGGGTAATTATCAGTGTTTGAAGAAAATGAAAAAAACAAAAAACAAATAAAGGGAAAGTAAAAAAACATATTTGACTTACTTGTTGATGTCTTTCCATGAACTGAGATGCTGCCACTTTGTGATCCTGCTCCTGCACTCGCCAGTCAGGTTGCTTCTGTTTGAGCTTAGAAGTGAAGATCAATCAGTTTTGTGTATTAATCACATAGACAAAACAATCAAAATGCCAAAAGAAAAAGAAAATATATATATGTATGTATATATACGTATATACATACATATATACATATATACATATATATACATATATACATATATATATATATATATATATATATATATATATATACACACACACACACATACATATACGACCATACAATATAAATCTATATATATACCATTATATATATTATATATGGATATCCTATATATACCAATATATATATATATATTATAATATATATATCATATATATATATATATATATATATATATATATATATATATATATATATATATATATGTATAGACACACACACACACACACACACGACCAGACAAATAAATCTAAATTGCGACCATTTGTTACTTTCCCTCCTGGACTCCTGCAACCAAACATAGTTTAATATCCTTCATTGGTGCTATTTTATTCTGAAAGTGAGGGACACTTTTTTTTTTTTTTTTTTTTTGTTAATGTAAAGCACTTTGCGTTGCTTTTTTTGTGGGGAAGCTGCCATGTGATTTGATATTTCCCGTGAAGGATCCAATGAAGAATGAACAATCAAAGCGGTTTGTGTTTTTCCTCCCAGCGCTGCAGTTCACCGGATTGAGACGATTAAACATCCTCTCTCCAGCTGATCGCTGCGGCTGCGGCCTTGGCATTGCGTAACCGTTCTTCCCCGTGACAGGTGACGCTTCATCACAGGGCGGCTCTCAGCGTGTCGGCGCACAGCGGCAGGAAGTTCAGGCAAGAGTCACAGAACTGTGAGCCGAGCCGTTTGACTCGTAAACGTCCGGGGTTTTCAGGGAATCTGGGGTCGTCGCAGATTCACACAAAACACAAAAGCAGCGAGGAAGTGTTTTTTGTGTTTCTTATTCGAATGCATGACTTTAAATTAGAGGGCCCTCTTCAGGATGTTAAACATGGCATTCTATACACACAGAGACCCATCACAAAGAGATTTCCTCACAACAATAGCTTTTTAAAATGGTGCCACATCATCGACTGCACCTGTTTGGGTTGGATAGGCCTGACCTGGTTCAGGTGTCTTATAAATGAAGACAAAATTTCACGAAAGATAGCCTGCGTTAACAGCAAGTGTTGATGGAATTAAAAAAATAAAATGAAATAAAAGTACAAGTGAATCAACATGCTTTAAATTTGAAGTATTCTTCATGTAGTAATGAAGAGCATTGCTCAAAAAGTCCATGAAAGAGATTTTTTTTTTTACCCCCATTCAGCCTTCACTTATTTATAACACTCAAAATTCACTAAAACTTTGGCTTTGGGCTGCTGGTCCGGCAGAATAAGAGACTGTGAAATCCTGTGATTTTTGTGGCATTTTCTGAATTTAATTAATTTTTACAATAATAAAGAACTATGACTGTGACAAATACTGACACATAACAGTGTATACGACCTCCCAAGCTGGCAGAACAACAGAGGCAAATACATTTGAAAATTGTATTTTGCCAATTCAATTTTCGAAAGACTAAATTCACTTGGGGGTTAATTGAATAAAAAAAAAAAATTGAATTCATAAAAATGCGTTCATTCATAAAACTACTGCCACTATTCCTATGAATAGTTTTCATTAGAATGTGCATCCCGACTGTAGGTGAGGAGCGCTGCGTGTCGATCGGCTTAAAGCGCCGGGCTCTTTTTCACTGTCTTGTTTTTCCTCTCAAAAAATTTGTTCTACATATCAGCCCCCTCGTTAAAAAGCCCCCCGGAATCAGAACAGCCGCGTTTGCCCCCCCCCCGCCCCCGCCATCTCACTCCGCTCGGCTTTTCCTCGGTTTCATCCCACTGACAACATTTCTTCTTCTATTACACTCCCTCTGGAAACGCTTAGCCCTGAATCCTTCCTCCCCCTCCCGCCTTTAACGGAGCCCACAGCGGTGACTCTGCCATCCCTGGGCCCCGGACCTCTAGGCACTTCCCCCGACTGCTGCCTCCCAGGTACTTACTTCCTGTGCCCCCCAACCCACCCGATAGCTACCACGCCCTGCAGGCACCGGCGAAGCCCTGAGAACACCGACGACGAGGTTTAGATCTGCGCCCCCAGCCACTGCTAGCAGCCAGCCGCTGATATTTAGCCCATTGATGATGATGATGATGATGACGATGACGATGATGATGAGTTAAGACTTCATAATAATGTACAACATTCTGTGCGTCTGTGTGAATGCATCCTTTGCTTGGAGGGAGCTGTTGTGCAGGCTTCTGTGCAAACGCCACGTGTGTGTGTGTGTGTGTGTGTGTGTTTGCGTGCGTGTGTTTTCCTATGGCCTTCCTTGAGTGCTTTTTGCCCTTTTTTTTTTCCCTGGCAGCTTGTTCTGATTGGCCAGCCCTGGGGAGAGGAGATATCATGTTTAGCCCCAAACCAACATGCATCCCTCATCTACCGTCCGCCGTCCACCGGTGCCATGATTGTGAGCGACTGTGTGTGCTTGTGTCTCTCTCACTGTGTGTGTGTGTGTGTGTGTGTGTGAGGGAAAGGAAACAAGAGGGAGGAAAAGAGAGAGAGAGAGAGAGAGAGAGAGAGTTGTGTGTCAGAGGGAGGTCTGTGCGTTCAGGCGAGCGCTCGCCCTGCTCTTTCTGCTAAAGTGCTCCTCGTCTCCTCGGCGCCGGCTGATGAGGGATGACATCACAGCACTTTGTTTTATCTTTAAAAGATGAGCAGGGAGGCCTTCACTTCCCCTTAATGAGGCCGAGGTGCCCGCACAATATATGGAAAGCGCGAGCGCCTCGGACACGCGCGCTCCCGATCCTCATGACTGGCGTGGGCGTGATTCTCTGCGCGCTCTCGCTAACACCCATTTTACCCACGACCGCTGGCATTTCCTGTCCCGGAGCCATGGTGTCAGACCTCATTGGCTGCCACATCGATTACGACGGTCGCGCTCACTCGGCTCGCCGCGACCGGGCCGCCCGACGCGTCACGTACCGCCGCTTTGGCCGATTAGCTCGTCCCGTCTGGTTCCCCCCGCAGCCGGCGGCGGCTGTGATTGGGCGGCGGCGGGGGCAGAGTTTGGGGTTTTGTTAACACTCGCGCCCCCGGGTGTTGATCCAGAGGGCTCAGCAGCCGTAACGCGCTCTTTGCCTGTGGACGGTTTGATGGAAACATTACAGAAAGATTATGAATTAAGCATCGGGGGTGTCTGACTTGACGGAAATGGGTTTGGACTGGCCGACGTTCTGGCTAACCGCCCAGTATTTTTTTTTTTTTTAGATTTTTTTTTTTTTTTTTTAGCAACATAAACTCTTCTAATAGCCTAAACCTCCTTTTGCAGCAAACGGTATAAATGAATTTAATTGCGTTATAATAAATCCTTTGCAAATTAGAAAATGATGCATACAGAAAAATTGAATCAGGGAAAATATGTTGAGGCCTCCTTACAAAAGGGTTGCGATGCAGTTTCACCAACTTCTCTTCTCTTCTTTTTCTTTAGATTTTTCAGGGTTTGCTTTTATTTGCCTAAAGATGTGCAAGGCTGTAATTCACAACTCGTGCATACTACATTGTTTTTAGACATCAGCAATCAAAAAGAAGTAAAATCAGTTAAAAAGTCGCTCAGGAGCCCATTTTCATCCGATGGCAGTTTTTTTTAATTGTTATACAAAGTTCATGAGTTCATGAGTGTTTAGCACTATTGATTTTTCTTTTCAAAGCAACCAGTTGAAAATATTTATTTGGGTTTTGTTCTCCTGCAGCCACATGCTGTTTTGGAACACCGACGTGCTCGCTCAATTATTTTCACCCCCTGCTTTGTTTGTTTCATTACAATAAAGAATAAGTGGGGGGTCAGTTATGTTTGGTCCATGCAGGTCCACAGCACTTTCTTTCCAAAAAAAAAAAAAAAAAAAAAAAAAAAAGGACTCAAAATGTGTTTGAGAGTTCCAGAACAATAACATGCACTGGTTTATGTTAATGCAGTGCGCGATGGGTTGAGACACTGGTGTTGTCCTGGCTGATTTTGTTGCTTAAATGTCTAATTTCTCAACATGAAAAACACATAACAGATAGATTTGTCATCTCTCTTAAGACAGTCAGAAAATTAAAATTAATTAAGATTGAAAGGAGATAAAGGCGATAAATTTGATTGATGAAAAAAACCCCAAAAACACATAACTGTCTGTGCACTTGCGCAAACAGTCAGCACTGGACTTTTGGACGTGAAATCCAACAGTAAAAGTGTATTTAACCAAAGGGAAGTGAAATACTGTGAAAACAATTGACACACACGGAGGGCAACAAAACAGTTGTCACAACAGAAAACCTTGGGTAAAAAAAAAACAACAAAACACTGGCATTAAGCACCGTGTGCAAACATGTCTCGGTGCTAATCCTCATGGGAAGCTGGTGTACGCCGGTTTCCCTGATTTGTGTGCCATGTTGCCAGACGTGGCGGTAGCTGGCTAACGCGGCTGCGTGTGTGATTAACTAGCGTTAGCCGTCATTAGCCTCCGCAGCGGCGCAGCAGTAGAGCGCAATTAACCCGCTAATCCGGCTAATCCACTAATAGAGCTAATCTGATAGACTGCAAGAGAGGCTTTTCAAGGGGGAACACACACACACACGCACACGCAGACACGCACACACGCTTGCTTGCACAGAGCAGAAGCAACCCTCTCCCTCTCCGCTCTCTCCGCTTTTCAACGCATTTACACCCAAAACTCAGATTTGGAGTGGGTCAGGGTTAAATCCAGTGTGTCCACCAGCAGTGAATTAGAGGAGCGGATCCATCTCCCAGACATCTCGCCCACAGCCATTAGTCAGCCTGGGGTCTCAGTCACACTGCTGACCACAAGAAGCAGCCGAGGAGAAGGAGAAGAGGGGAGAGGAGGGAGGGAGGGGAGGGGTGGGATTGTGGGGGGGGCGGCCCAATAACAAGAGGGAAGCTGGTGTGGAGAGTGAGCCAAGTTATTTTGGATTAACCACCCGTCTCGTCTCACCTCTGCTAGCGTCGTGCTTCTTTGAAATGTTTGTTACTCTGTCATCTGTTTTTTCGTCAATACAATTATACAAACAATGGATCAAGGGCACACATGTCGTTCACCGTTAAAGGAGGACCTACCTCCTGCCAGGCCAATCAATAACTATGCCACTGTGTTTTTGACCTGTAGTTGTGGTGCCCCGTTTGGGACAAATTAAAGAATTGAATGAGTCATCATGACTCATTAGCAATATATAAAAAGATTTAGGGATATCATGCTCCAGTTTCCGAGTTCAATTGCTTTTTCAGAGAGTTTTTAAATAAATCTGAAAGGTCATAAAATCAAAAATAATCACAGTTAGGTTAAATAAATCAAAGTGAGTGTTCTGATTAAAGGCATTGAATCTGTTCTGGGCTCAAAAATAACCAGTGCACTTGAAAGAGCTGCCGATCCGAACAACACAAGGTGGCCTGCTACTGTTTGTGTGTTTGTCAACACTGAAAATAACGACTGTGCGGTTGAAAATAACGTGAAACTTTGAAAAAAAAAGAAGAAGAAAGAACCCACTACTGAACTTGTGTGTGTGGCAACAAAAGAATCCATTTATGTATCAGAGGAGCGTAATTGTCTGCAATCTTGTCGCATCCTCTGCAACATATTGCAGATTCATCACGAGCGTGGTTCAAATTAAGGAGAATCTAGGTCACTCCAACCTGGTAACCACCACCGGAGATGTTCCACGCGTGTCAAAATCGTTAAATAACACGCAAAGTCTTCCAAAGGGTTGCTAGCAAGCAGCAGCGAAAACTCCTCCGTAGAACTACCACGTAAACGCGGATGTGGCGGTTAAATTGGGGGCTTGAAAAATCTGTGATGGGATGACATCTTTTTTTTTTCTCATCATTTTTAATTAATTCTCAGAGGATTTGAGGGAAATCACACGTGAACTCTCTTTCTTTCCACGTCGGCGAGGAGGGACGGCGGGAAGAGCTTCCATACAAAACCTGGATGTTTAAGGGTAGAGAGGGCAAAAGCACGCGGCATATTTAAAAAAAAAAAAATCCTTTATGAACTTCCTGTCCTTTATCGCTCCTCTCATTAATTCCTTTTCCTCTTTTTCCGCTTCATCCTCAGCCAAACTGCGGCGATGTGAGTCTGGAGCGGTTACAGTAGCCGAGAGACATTTTGAAAGGCTGGCTGGAGCAAGACGGAGGTCGCGTGTCTGTCTCTGGCTTCAAACATTGACCTTGGGTGCTAATGATGCTAATGATGCTAAGTGGGTAATGACAGGCCTCTGTGCGTTAGTCCAGCACAGAGGCGGCGTCATTGAGCTGAGAAGCGTGTCGTGTGTGTGTGTGTGTGTGTGTGTGTGTGTGTGTGTGTGTGTGTGTGTGTGTGTGTGTGTGCTGACGTGCGCACGGGTACGCGTGTGAGGGCAGCGTGTGAAACTATCGTAATCAGAGCCGCTAACGCTAATGAGCTAGCCTTTGAAGAGAACCGCCCGGCGAGGGCCCCGCTTCTGCCAACTCATTAGCTGACCTGAGGAGTGCCTGATTAGAATTCTTTTGATGAAAATTTCAAGGATTTTCCTTAAAAAAAAAAAAAAAAAAAAAAAAAGCCCAAGAAAAAAACTTGAAAATTTTGTGAAGCGAGATAAATATTGCACTAGACTTTTTTTTTCTTTTTTTTTTTTTTCAAGGGGTGTGGGTGGTTGCGGCGGTTGACGGGGATAGTGGGAGGTCATTTACTAAGAAGACTTCAAAGCGCCCTCTGAAGGGCGCCGGGATGAGATTGATTTGCTGTTTTTATTGCCGATGAAATGTACAAATATGTTTAATGGGAGGAGAGAGCGGGAGAATGTTTCCTTTCACTCTTCAAACACCCACGCGTCATCCCTGTCTCTATTCCTCTGCCTCAAAAAAAGAAAAAAACCCACACACGTACGCGCAAAAAAAAAAAAAAAAAACCTCGCTGACGAGCACGCACACACCTTCCCCGCCCGCGGAAGTCAACAAGCGCTTTCAGACATGAGAGGCATCGCCGGCAAATGAGTCTTCAGCGGAGAGCGAACGGGACAACTCGGCTGCTAGGCGGTTAGAGAGACGCCGCCGCCGCCACAGCGGAACTTTAAAGCCGGGAGAGAGACGGCGGCGGGCGTCACCTCTCATTTTTGACGGCGCGGGGTAGCGAGCGCGCGCGGATCAAAGTGGGAGGATGCCGAGGCCCCTTTTGTGAGGGGAGGGGAATTATCTCGCCGCACTCCGCCGGGTGACAGGAAAAGTCTTGCAGCCTTTGGTGTTGACCAAAGGAATCCATCATGTCGCATCGTTCAGAGGCCCGTGAGCAAAACTGCCGCTTCTTTCTTTTCTTTTTTTTTTTTTTTTTTCTATGTCACATCAAGCACCTGTTGACTCAATGTGGTGGAATTGCCAATGAAAAGCACAGAGGTTTCGGGAATTTCTGTGTAGCACAGACAAACACAATCATTTCTGTATGTGTTTCAGCTCCATTCGGAGTCACTGGAAAGACGGAGCCGTGGATCTATCATAAGAAGTGGACAGCGGACTGGCAATATGGCGACGTGGCAAATTTTTTTTCAGTGGCCACTTGAGGTACTGCAGCCAAAAAACCCATACGGGACCAAATGGCATCTTTCCTCTAGAGTAGGGTTGTCAAACTTGAAATACACAGTGGGTGAAAATTTAAAAAACTTGGACAAAATTTTAGGCCAACATTATTGAAAAAAAAAATCTTCCTCCAGATATAACAGTGAACCTTTTTATATGGACCCAAGCAAGTTTTGCTTCAACCTGAATATACAGTATACAGTATATACAGTAACCTTTTTCCTCAGACTATTGCCAACAGTGGAGAGGGTGTTTAAGGGTCCTGTCCTGTCCTCTAGACCATAGGTGTCAAACTCATGCGGGCCAAATTTGATCCGCACTGCAATTATATGTTTGCCCGCAAGGCAATGCAAAATCACTGCTAGAGCTGGCCCGCTGCTATTATACAGCACATGTGCCGCTAATACTACAAATCCCAGAATGCTCTGCTGGTATTTTGGTGCGTCAATCAGGACAGGACGCTCATTAAAGGATATAATTAGGACTTTGTTGGTTTATTGTTGTTATTTCATTTATTAATGTATTATTAGCCCGTGGAAAAAGGTTACTGTCGAAATTTAAATCAGAAGGCTGCAAATAAAAAATATGCATTCAATTTTGCAATATGAAGTTATTGTATAATATTAAGCTTTGCTTTAGCAAAACTAGTTTGGGTCCATATAAAAAGGTTCACTGTTATATCTGGAGGAAGATTTTTTTCAACAAATATCAATGTTGACTCACGACTTTGTCCAAGTTTTAAATTTTTTCCCCAAGTTTTAGTTTTTTGTCCCACGCAATGTAAAAGAAGTTTGTTGTTATTTGAAACATGGTCCACAACAAGTCTATGTTTGGTGGAAGTGGTTAGCACTGTCGCCACGTAGCAAGAAGGTTGCAGGTTCGATCCCAGGCCAGTTCAAAAACATGCATGCAAGACAAATTGGGAACTCTAAATTGTCCGTAGGTGTGCGAGTGAACAGTTGTATGTCTCATTTATCGCAGGGACATGTCAACATATTCTTTCAATGAAGTGGCCACATGTCCAGGGTGTCAACCTGCCTTCGCCCTATGACAGCTGGGATCGGCTGCAGCAGACCCCCGTGACCCTGAGTTCAGGAGGAAGCTGGTATAGAAGATGGATGGATTGTCTTGTTGAAAGGCGGAGCGCCTATTAACAGGTCAAGGGATAACTTCCAAACCAATGCTTCTGGATTTTCACTTCTGGGGTCACCACAGTGATCTGAAAATTGTTTGCTTTGTGTGTAGAATGTCCTTCCTGACAGCCCTGCGCATTTATCTGGGCTTTGAGATTTGCATTGACTCAGCTGGGAACCACTTCCTGTGTCCTGGAGCTTCGATTATCAGTTAAAAGTTCCCAAACAGCTGTACATCGTCAAGTCATGACCTACTTTGCCTGTTTTTCCTTCCAGTAGTTGGCAAGCAAGTCATGACACTGCTTTCAGCCAACTTTGAATGTGTTGACCGGCCATTAACTCCAACAAAACAACAACGACGGCGGCCAATTAGCATCTGTGACACGCAAGTGGAATAATGTTTAAACGCTAATGTGACTTGAATAACCAAAAATTCACCATTTATTTTATTAGCACTTTCCCATAAATATTCAGAACGCTTTTGGGAACCCAAAGTCTGGAATCATAGCGGTGCATCTTTGAGTCTGAGTAAATGAACTACGGTTTTTAATCCATCCATTTAGCTGGAGCACGTGGTCCTCTGCTGGAGTTCCCATTGGCGTCAGGCCATCATGCCCGTGCACGGTGAATCTAGCCACAGTTTTCTCTCTAATCCAAAATTCATTTGCTGAACTCAGCCTGATAGTGGATTTCATTTCGACTTTCAGATTTTGTATGACCACTGGTAGAACTACTTGTGTCACCAGCTCTTTTGCCACCTGGTAAACATCAGACACAAACAAAGGCAGCAACTGCACAAACCAGAAGTTCTGTATGGCTAAAAGGCCTCCAGGTGTACAGCATAATTGTAGGAATTACGGTAAGATCTTCTTATTATTGTCTTGTCCCAGTCTGAAGAAAAGAAAAATAAAAAGAGGTGAAGAAAAGAGTTTGTAAAACACATTCCATACTGGTGGCAAAAGACTTAAAAAAAAAAAAAAAATGTACATTTTTGTAAAAGTTTCATGAACTCTGAAAATTTGATCTTGGTCTTAAATGACACAGCAGCTCAGAGGACGTGTCTTTATGTAACCGTGCTGCAAAAAACGTAACCTTTAGAAAGTACAGGCGTGAATTCAGACTCTGTATCCTTGTTATCTCTTAAAAAGTGGACCATCTCTGATCTTTGAGATGGTCTTTCAAAGTTCAGCCTGAGACTTCAGCTGGATTTCCCAGAACTTTTGCGAGAGGTCCGAGCTGCGCTGATTGGGTGTCGGCCGCTCCGCCATTGTGTGCGGGCGGCTCCTGCCCGCCTTTAAGTCCGTCCGCGGTTGGGTTGCGCTCGTGCGCGCTCCTCTTCTGTGTGCTGTTTTGAGTCGCAAGCGGTTGAGGCAGGCGGAGCGCTGGATCTCTCGTAGTGAATTTGGACAGACGGGAGTCTGAGAGGCAGTTCAAAGAGCGCAGGCCCACAGGCAACAACCAACACCCAGACTGCTGCCCGCACCGCTGTGTGTTTGTGTGTGTTTGAGGAAGAGCGAACAAGGAGGGAGGGTGGTGGTGGTGGTGGTGGTTGGGGCGCGAAGGGTAGGGGGGGCGCTCTCGTTGACGTTAGCGAGCGTGCCCGCTATTAACGTTAAAACAGCGACGCCGACTTCCTCCGACGGCGGAACCCCCCCCGCCGCCGCCGCCGACGCGTCTCAGGCCGAACTTCCTCCGCATTAGCATGGGCGCGCCGCGAGTGGCCGCAGACGCCCTCAACGTCTGTCCGGGGCGACGACCCCGCCGTAAGTTATGCGCGGACACGGGCCGGCGAAAAAAGAAGCAGCGGGCGATTAATTATAAAAATATTTCCCGCTAACTGTTGGGGCCGTAATTAATGAGCTAACCTTTGAGAGAGAGGGGGAGAGGAGGGTGGAGGGCAAAATTATTTATATCATGTTTGCATACATGAATATGCAACAGATAATTATCCCCGCCGACGAGGGATAGAGGAGAGCGGCGGCGGAGTTGGTTTATCATCCTTCACACACACACACACTTTTTTTCTGCCCCCGCCTTTCTCTCTCTGGCTCTCGAAACTTCTCTCTTCCTGTTTGTCACCCCGTCTCTTTGTTTACCTCTGCAAGCGGCTGTGATGATGGGCAGCTCTGAGCGATGCGCGGTGTAAAAATGGATACGTCTTTTGACTCCGACACATATGACAAACGGGGGCATAACCTCTGGCTAATTCCTTCTGGAAACAGCCGGGGAAGACTTTTCACTCAGCGACGGGGGCAGACGGCAGACGTCAGTCGCTCGCCTGCACTGGCGGGTCAGCGTTGACGAACGTCCACCTACAGCGTCGTTCTTCCGCCCAGGCCGCTTCCTGTCTGTCTGCCTTGACTTTATGTGCTCCTGGTCAATGTTCAGGTGCTTCTTGGTTGGGACTTTTACCTTCTGTTTGAAAAAGGTTTCCGTCTTGATTCTTCTTGCCACTTTCAAGGTCTTCAACCATCGTCTTTCAATGGTAAATGGACTGCACTTATGCAGCGCTTTCCAGCACCTCCCCGGAACCCCAAAGCGCTGTACGATGGCTTTCACCCGTGCACACACGCAGTCATACGCCACCTTTAGTCTCCCACCTGATCTCCTTAGTGCCCCTACTCTTCTTTGTGTGTCACCCTTGTGTTGTTTACCTGCCTTTTGGTCTTAATTAGCTGTATGCTAAGCTGATCCTATACTGCAGAACAGCAGAAGGAAGTAACACGGTGGCTAACGGCCAGCAGGTAACACGGTGACCTGAAATAAGGCCAGTGATTCACTTTGTGTGTCATGAAGAAGAGATGCAGGATGGTCCCTTGAACCATTCGCTGTGCGAACTGCACAAAATAAACACTGCTAACATTAGCGGGATGCAGTGTCATGGTTCGAGGACCTGATTATGGGTGAATGGAAGGGACGAAAGGCTTGTGATTACAATTTGATTAAAAATATGATTTTATTCCTTGTATTTGATCTCATTGTGATTAACGAGTTAATGCTAACAGTCCTATTTATTAGCCTCTGCAGTGTAAAAGTTTCGGCCATATACCAACATTTAATTTCTGGCAAGTTGTGTTATACACTGAGCTATGCCTGATGGGAAAAAGTGCAGGTTTTTTTTCCCCAGAATTTCTGTCTACCCTAGATTGGGATTTTGCTTTCCAGACTACGAGAATAATAAAATACAACCAAATCTCTGTTTCCCCGTGTGTTTTGTTAGCGTATCCAACATGTTTGGACGCATTTCCACTGCCTCCTGGTGCATGCTGGGACTTTTCATACTTTTAAAGTTCAATCTCTCGTCTATAGGTATCAAATGTTATTTAAGGGTTTCTGCTTTTCTTTGTCTGCTGTACCTGTGGGTGTCCTTTGTGTTTTCGTAACAACACTATCAAACAAAGTCAAAATGGCTCTCTTCCTCAAGGGACTGTTCGTTGCAACGTGAACTTCTAAACTGAATTTAAGTTTATTTTAAGAGAAAATCTTTACCTCACGTTCTTCTGCTGAGCCATCACTTTGTAAGGTGAACAGAGAAAGTTAGCAATGTCCTTGCTGCCTGGAAAAAAAACCATGGTAACGCTGTGTATTAAGGTCCTTGTCATAAGCATGAATTAATAGTCCTCTACAAGATGATTATTACATTATTATGTGCTTACAAGACTAGATAAGTGTTGATGACACCATTATAATATAGTTTACACCAGATAACTACTATCCAGTTGTGACCAGTTGATTGTGCTTTTGCAGCTACCGTACATAAAGCGAGAATAATGCCTTTTGAAGGCTAATAAATATTTTATAATGCATTTATTAATGACTAACAGTGACTTTCCCAGCTTCCACAAGTAGAAAAAAACATTGGGATCAAGGTTGACAAAATGAGAAAAAGTTAAATAGGACAGCGTTCATGACATTATAATATAGTTAACTATGCGCTTGTTAACAGTTAATTAAGCTTTACCAAAGCAATTCCTCATCACCAGAAGACTCAGAATAATAAATGTGCACTCACAAGTAACTCATCAGCCAATCACATGGCAGCAAGTCAATGCAATGCGTATAGGCATGTGGATGTGGCATATGTGACCTGGCCTCACAGTGGCTGTTGCACGTTTTCTGAATATGATCGGTGTATGATGTGTGTGTGCGTGCGTGCATGTGCGTTTGCTGCCGGTGTGTGCTTTCCGGCTGGAGACCATTACGAAGTCTGATCACAGTCTCGCTGACCTCTCGCCACAGACCTCTCGTGTCTGCGCGTGTGCGCGAGACGACGGCCTGTGAATATGATATCCGCTGCCCGCATTGATTCTTTAGGTTGGCTGAGGAGAACAGTGGCTAATTGAATAGATGAATAATATATTTCTGAATAATAAATGAATGTTTTGTTCTGGCGCCTCTCAGCGAGAGAAAGAAATTACCTCTCAGGTGGGATGTGTGTGTGTGTGTGTGTGCGCGGCGCGTGCGTGCGTGCGTGTGTGGATTCTCATTAACTTTGGCGTATTACCATACAGAAAAGATGAGCTGGTGTGTGATCAATGCTATTGATGAGCTGCCGACCATCGGACGCAGGAAGGAATCGATCAGCGTAGGCAGGTGCTCACTCACTGCTGTTGGGACAGATGTAAACACACACACACACACACACACACACACACACACACACACACACTGAACAGACCACACTGACCTGCAGCTACGACGGAGGTTTTTTGCATGCGATACAAAATTGGCACGTTCAGATGAAAGCGCTCTGCCTTTGGGCATGCTAACCCATCTGAAACGCTGCATATGGTCGGCGGGATGCCTTCATCTCCAGAATTTGCCGCCCCCCCCTCCTCCCCACCCGACCCCTCCCAGCTCCTTCTTCTTCTGTGGTGCCGCCACTAACACCGCGGACTCCGCCCATCTGCTGCCAGCCTCTCATTAATAAGATATCCGGCCGCATACCCCACTGACCACATTTCACTCACATTCACTCACTCACGCACACACACACACACACGCACGCACGCACACACACGCGCGCACGCACGCACACACTTGCGCAAGCTAGCAGCTATTGTTACGCCGGTGCCCATCCCAGGTGGGGCCGATTAACTTTTCATGGATGTCCTCGGGGCGAAACACTTAAGGGTTAACCAGCTTCCTCCAGCAGAATTAAAAGAGTTAAAAATCTGCCCCGGCTCTCCCGCCGCGCCCCCATGTGTTCTCACCTCTCTTCGCCACTCATCGGCCGGCCCAGCCGAGTCAGTCAGGAGGACAGGCCCTCGTTGCGACAGCACAGGACAAAAGCGCTGGCAGGCAGGACGCGTAACTGTGACGTGACCGTTTTGCACGTCACGGTGTCGTCTGCGTATTTGTTTAGAACCACACACGCAAAGTGAATAGGTTCATTTATAGGCAGCGGTGGCCCAAACTACTATAACACTTGTTTCTGACTCATTGCCTGGTAAAAAAAATAACCAATAAAACAAAGCAAACACACGCAAAGTCATCATGATGCTCTATAAACAAATGAGTAGAACCATCATCATCATCAAGGTCATTTTCCTTCCAAAAAAAATTGGCAAATTGTGCAGTCACTGTCAGGCGTGATCCCAGTTAAACGATGATGGATGATGATGAGGTTCTCAGGACACGGCTCTGTGATTAAAGATGTGAATATTTATCACCACACACAACACATTACAGTCAAAAGTGGATACGACTCGTCCTCAGAGTAGCCAAATAAGCAAATAAAGTCAGTGTTTTCAGATCCAGCAGCCGCTTCGATCCTTTTGACTACCACAGTCGACCATTGCTACCATGAAAAAGACTTGATATGTTCATCAATACCTGTACGTATGGATTATTTCTTAACATCACCGCTCTGTCTTAATGCGTGCTGTATACTGCAGTACATAACTGGTCATCTTTTTGTTCTGTTTTTTTTTTTTTTTTTTTTTTTTACACCGTTGGTGTAATCAGAGCTGCATATTAAATAGACTCTAAATCAAATTATGTTTTTATTCACTGAGATCAAAATAGCAGCATTCTGAATCTGAATATGTTTTTTGTTTTTGACATCATTTTTTTTGTCTTCCGTGTCAAGTCAAATTCTGTCAAGGTCAGTGTCGCTTCGTGAATATTTAGGCGACGGTGTCAAAAACACCGGAAAAACGAGGCAGCGCCTTGATGAGACAAGCTATCAAACACGTCGTCGCTCTTCCTGATGAAACCAAAAAGAAGAAAAAAAAAAAAAAAAACAGAACAGTCCTCAAATTTCACTTAATTTTTCTGATCGCTTCACAAAAAAAAAAAAAAAAAACATTGAAGAAACAAAGCTCACTAAATATCTGATTTCCTTTTGAATCGGGGGGGGGCGGGGGGGCAAGAGAGACGTCCCACTCCCGGCAGCCCGTCGGTGGCGAGTCGGAGGTGAGTGGGCCGAGGTTTCCGGGGGGGCGGGGGGTCGACTCGGCTCCGACACATCTGTCAGCCGTGGGAAACCTGCTCTCCGTCTCCGCTCTTGACGTGCCGAATCCAGCCAGACGGCGGCCGACACGCAGCCGCAACCTCACGTCACTCAAGCGCCGCTGCAAAGCGCCGATCAAAAAACAGGCCGACGTCTGTCAGGCTCGCAGTCGCTCCATTCTGAAGCCCCCCCCCAACCCCACCGAACAAACGTAACTGCCTCGGCGGGTGATTTGATTGCACGTCACAGAAGGAGTTTCCATTGATTGGATAAAAGCAGCGGCGTGGGCAACATTTACGCATCTTATTGAGCTGGATTAGCTTGAACTGGGTTGTGCGGTCTTAAGGGCGTCGGGAGGGGGACGCGCAGCCACACGACGGCTCTGTTGTCAGTCAGTATTTGATGAGAGGACATTTTTGATGGCGGGGGCATTCTGCCTGTAGACGGTAATGTCGTGTTATAACCGGGGGGGGGAAAAAAAAAATCTTGGCATAACCCTGCTAGGTGGCGCCTGACTTGATAAAGGTTTTCTAAGTGTACCAACAGGCGCTGTCCGATTAGCACGTTCACCTTGATAAATGTGAAATGTAGATTTGTTTCTTCCAGGGTGTGCGATACACTGGGAATATGGAATGGGTTCATTTATGGCACGCATGCGCTGTAGTTTAAAAAGCCCTGAGCCAATAGTAAAGTTAGGCTGTTGAATCCAAAACTCCCACATGTTTAATTTACCTAAGGCTTTTTCTTTTAGAGTTGGCCTGGCTTAAAGTGTGTGTGCTAATGTGTTAATGTGAGATCCAAAATCTAAATAATGGTTTAAGATGAGCCAGAATTTGAATTTCAACTTGAACCCAGTCAACGCGCTAATTATGTTTTGACATTTTTAGGGGTAATGTTCTAAATTCAACATTACATTTTGTCAACGTTGAAACCGAAGCGACAAACAAAGGTGACCCACAACCCGGCCGAACTAAAAACGCAGCTTTCTTCTCGCTTTATCGCGACGGTAGGAATGTGTCAAAGTGGCAGAGAAGTGTCGCTAAAACGCGCTCGGCGAAACAACAACAAAACTGGCGGCCAATCGGGCGGCTGATGCGTGCGAGAGGGCGGGACGACGTGTCCCTGCTAACATTTAGCAGCTGATGAGGAGCAGAAGTGACACGCGCGCACGCAAACTTGGATGCCGGCATCTAAAAACGCATCAGCGCGGAGGGGGGGGCACAGACGCAGTGCGCACGCCGCCGCCGACGTGCGCACGCACACACACACCAATGCACGGCGGATAAACACGAGCGGGTGACACAGACGAGCAGTGACAGGCTCTCTCGGCTGACAGGGAGTGGCAGGACTGAAGCCCCCCAGGCAACTGTGGTGCAACTGGAGTGAAAAAAGGTAGACAATGGTTCCCCCCTCTCCACTAAAGCTGTCTTTACCTCTTCTGTGAGCACAACCAACACCCCGCTTACACCTCACCCGAACCCCCCTCAACCCCGCCTGTACCTCGCACTCACCCCTGCCAAGCCAAAGCTAAATATGTTGCGAGGGACGTTCGACACGCTAAATGGCTGCTAGCTTGAGCTTTTCAGGCTGCGTGTGCCAGGTGTCAACTGTACTTCCGTAGCGTGTTGGTCTGGTCTTTGTGTGTGTCTGTGTGTGTGGATGTGTGCAGGTGGAAGGTGTTTGGGGGTGGGGGGGCGCATATAGGGCCCGAGGCCAACGTCCCCATCGCTCGCTGGAGGGAAGTCAATAATCATTAGTTTTCCAGGTGAGAGGTGCTCAGAGAGTGAACCGCGGACCTCTCTGTAACCTTCATGTTTCATTAGCCGCCGCCGCCGCCGCCGCCGCCGCCGCCGCCGCTCGTACATACATCAACGCGTGCGGGGGTTTGTGTCGGTGTTGACGGCGGACACGAAGCGGGGAAATAACAAACCAGAAATCCTTCAAAGTTAGTCCTGTGAGTGCGTAAGACATGCTGCCGAACTTTGTTAGCTAGCTGTTAGCTATGTATTATTTTTCTTGTTGATTGGAGAAAACAACCTTCCTGAAGGAATGGAACAAAAATAAAAAACAAAAAAATACTCGTGGGGTGTTATTCTACAGTTTGCAGATAAAGTTGGAAACATATATATTTTTTTTTTTACCTGTCTCGTCTAGTGCCAACAAATGTTTTGAATGAATTCATTTCTACAGAGTAACTGAGACACATAATATTATAGTAATAGTAACTGAACCTGGTATGCTGGTGTTAGGGAAGGGCCTTACAGGAAACTTTGCGATACGAAACATGTCCCCTGATGACGATAATATTCCCGATACAGCATTTCAGTGATTACCGACATGTTGCCCGGCAATCCAACAACAATACATCAATAAATCTAGTCTCCAAACAGAAAATGATCTAATTAAAAATAAATCTATTACCTGTGAAAAAGTAAAATACAAGACTTTGTAACTCTAGTTCTGCGTACTCTGTCTTTTCTTTCCCCATTAATTGCACTAAAGCCAAAGTGGGTCCAGACTTAAGCTTGAAGATTTACAGCGTATTTACAGCGAAGAATCTGGTTTGATAGCTTTCTGCGAAAAACTGTGTGACATTCCTCCTGCGGTAGACGTCTTCCTCTCTGCACACGCGACTTATCTTCGGCACCAATGTCCCTCATACACGTGTGAAGTATCGAAGAAGTGACGCCTGTAGCAGTGTAATCTGATTTGAGCGGCATTATTTCTAATAATCAAAATATCAATATTTGATGCTGCCACATCGATTCTTATATCGCGTGAAGTAGAACGACTGTGATACATTTAATGTGTGTTGTGATTTTTCTACAGTCTGAGGGCCACAATTAACAATAACATTACATCTAACAAGCCTCTACCCCCCAAATCGCTGCCTTTTCTCAGGTCTTAAAATAGTGAACTAGGAAATTGTGTTCCAACAGATGCTTGAGGGCGGCCTCAGCTCACGGCGCAGAAACAAGTGCGATGCCGTTTAATTGTTTCGTCGATAACGCGGGGCTCACCAGGAGCTGTGCATGCACGGATCGGGACTCATCCCAGTGTGTATTTAGCTGTAGGTTAGTGACCGGCGCATTCCTCCATTACTCACAATGCTTCCCGATGGCAGCCTCAAGGATCCCTGGCTCCGCAGCCCGAGGCTACTCTTACGCCCACACCTCGAGCAACGAACCGCCAGAAACTGACTGATTCCCAACCAACCGGAGCGAGTCCGCTGATTACCGCCCGCTTCCCGCGTTGTCTCTTTATTTTGCCAGGTGAAACTTAAGGTAATTTTGGCTCAAGCCTTGTTGCAGGCACGCGCGGAGGTTTTTTCAGCAACGGGAATAATTTGGAGACATTCAGGGTCTGGAGGCCGGCCAAAGCAGAAAGTTTTGTCGGGGCTTTTTGATGCCGTAAAATGTCATAGTCTGATATGTTAGCTTGAAGTTTGTTTTCGGTGTTTTCTGATGTGACGAGTGCAGTGTTGGGAAGATCACTTTGCCATTGTAATTGGTTACAATGACAGGTAGCCCGATTAAAAATGTAACAGAAGTGTAACTATTTCAATTGCTTTATCAAAGTAAATCTGACTAATTACATTTGATTACTCTTTGATTACTTTTCTAAATTTTGAATAAATGTTCTCAACTGTTCTCAACACATGTCAGACCTGACATGTGTTGAACTTTCAGCAGCAGAGAGAGACAATTCAACTGGCAGGGGAGTTGCAGGGGGCGCTGCAATTCTGACAGGAGAACCAATCAGAAGCATCGGAATAGTATCGAACTTTCAGTCCCTGTGCACGAGAAATCAATGCATTGCCACAAAAACAAAATGATTCAACTTAAAGCCCACTCTTTTTTGTAAAAATTCGTCAGACGTAATCAAAAATTGTAATGCTGAATAATTAAAAAAAAAAAAAACCTGCGATGTAACTGATTATAATTCTTTTTTTATTATTATTAGTAGTAGTAGTAGTAGTAGTAGTAGTAGTATTTTGTAATTAAATTACATAACGACGTGACATGGAACTCATATAGAACCCATAACACTGGATGAGTGGAACTGTTGGGTCGAAGGACAAACAGCAGATTAGCAGTTTTACATCTGGCCCATTTCACTTCGTATGGAGCAAACAGAGTGAAAGTATTGGGAGATTAACACAGGAGAGCAGAGATTTCAAATGTGAAACATGTGGAGGAGAAGAAGGAAGAAGATAAAAAGAAAAGGAAGGAGAAGACACAGCAAGTCTGGATGCTGCTAAACAGATTAGCATGGACGCCGCTGTGACAGCATCAGTTTTATCAGTATTTTTCGTCAATCGACGCAGTATTTTCATATTAAATAATAATATAGATAATACTAAAAAAAATACCCTATAGGCTTTGGTTGGCTTAAATATGATGGACACAGGATTTGTCCCAACATCTATAATTTTTCCTGCTAGCCCTTACCTGCACGGGCCTTGCCTTTCCAAAAACTTTATATGCGCTTCTCCCCCTAAGGATTTTTGGAATAAATTCATTAATTATAAGTCGACTCATAAGCCCGACAGGAAATAAATAGGCGCGAATAAAAATCATGCTTAATTAGAAAGAAACACTTCTCTGATGGAATACGCTCAGGAAATGATCTATTTTTTTTGGTTTTCTTTTAAATGTTTAAATTCGGGACGGGACGACTCAAACCTACGCTAGCAGTGTGAACCCCTCCCTCGTCCGGGCCATGATGTCATACATCAAGGCGTGCGGCTGACGCGCTCTTTCAATCCACAAACTTGTCCGCTCCCCTGCTTTCGCCTCCGTGATTATACACTTAATCAGCGGGTGAAGTTTTTTCTCCCCCCCCCCAACTCCCCCCACGTGTCCACGGGCGGCCGCATCGATTTATTTTCCCTCTCTCCTCCGTGGTGACTGCGGGTATACAGTTAAAAAGCTTAAGGGGACATATTGAATCATCCGCGCCTCCTTTCTTCAATCCCTCCCCTCCCGAATCGTGTCCGGACGCTTTTTTTTTTTTTTTTTTTTGATCTGCTCTTACTGGAGGTTTAATTTAGTCCTCGCTGCAGTCACCGCCTCTAATCAGGGCTGGAACCACGGCCACTCCGACTCGGCGTTCTGGTGGGAGAATTAACAAGCTGAGGGAGAGAGAGAGACAGAGAGAGAGTCTGAGTGGGACTCACGCAGGGTGTGTGTGTGTGTGTGTGGGTGTCACTGTGTGTGTGTGTGTGTGTGTGTGTGTGTGGGTAAGTGTCCATGAGAGTATCAGGTTGATTAGTCCAGGTTTTAATGTGGTGTGGTCGGCATAGCCTCGGGTCATGCAACAGGCCTATTGTGGGAGGCGGGTAGAGGTGGAGGGAGCGAGTGCGGGGATGAAGTAAGAGAGCCAAGACGTGTGTGTGCGTGCGTGCGTGCGTGTGTGTTTCTGTCCGGACGTATTGTCTGTGTGCGAGTATGTTAATGTGTCTAATTAAAGGAGTAGGGGATCATGCTCCGCCGCTGAGCTCAAGCAGCCGCCTGACGCAGATATGACCTCGGGCCATGGTCTACCTCACACACACACACACACACACACACACACACACACACACACATTTTTACACACACACACATGCGCGCGCGAGCTCTTCCAAAGAAAGCAGTCCTCACCCTGTGCCTGTTTAACACAGGCAGGACGCTGACATTAAGGCCCGAGATGCGTTTGCACCGAGGCAGTTTGCGGGAGGTGAACGGCGAACATGGAAAGTCGGTGCATCGTCGCTGTAAGGAAAGCATGACGGGAAAAAATGTGAAGCTCAAATAAGGAAAATCCAGCACGCGAAAGTTGCTTTTTTTTATTTTGCAGTTGAACAGACGACTAAAGCGCGAGGTCGTCTGGTTCACACAGTGTCTCGGATGAACAAACGCAGCTCGTCATTTACCTAAAGTCAACTTTTTCCCCGATTGTCTTCCAGTTGGCATTTATGTCAGACGCACTTCCTGATACGATCCAGTTTCAACAAAATGATAACTTTCACTTTTTAATCGCATTGTTCTCTGAGGTCGTACGCCTTCCCTACCAAAGTTCATGCCCACTACGGCCTCCTCACTAGTGTTGGAATGACCGTGTAGTAGCTTATTGTGATCACTGGGGGTTGCAGCGTTCCTGCTCTGGATATAACGTAGACTGTGCAGCTTCCAGTAGCTTCCGGAGAAATGTGGCACCAACCGTAATCTAATGTGCTCACATTAATGCGGACCAGACCAGATGGGACAAATATTAAGAAGGCTTCAACTGCAAAGAATTACAAACATCCTTCAATTGGATGTGTTTATCATCATCATCATCATCATCATCATCATTTTTATTATTATTATTATTTTTAGTAGTAGTAGTCGTTGTCGTCGTAGTAGTATAGACTACCAGAAAGTAAAATAATAAATAGAGCGACATTGTTTTTGACAGTTACAATTGTTCTCGTTTGTCTGTTTGTTATGTTTAACTTGGGAGGAAAATTCCAATTAAAAAAAAAAAATATGTGAGCCTCACTTGAACTTACAAAAAAATGCCAAAGGTATCCCAGCAGGAGAGGACAACACTTTTTTTGTAATACATGTCACATTAAAGCAAAGCGGTGGGATGGGGGCAAAAGACAAAACAAAAACAAAAAAAAACAGACACAAAGCACAAGTAATCGCAACCGGATGCAGCCTGACAGCTGCACGCGCATGTTTTGGGAAGGCGGCGTCGGAGGTGGGCGGGCTGGTGGGCGGGCTCAGCTCGGGGAGGGCGAGGTGAACTCTGGGAGTAATATGGGTGTCAGGGTGCGAGCAGTCTGTCGCCCAAGGCTGTGACATTACTGCACTTCTGCTACACTTCAAAAGAACCCAATGCAAGTGACGACGGCTGTCATGGCTCAGTGTGTCAGTGCGTGTGTGTGTGTGCGTGCGTGTGTGAACTGTACGTACAGTGTGTGCGCGTCTAAATGATGCTCGCCGCGATCTGAAGGGGAGTTAACGCGAGCTGACACGCTGCCGAGCGAAAGGCTGAGGAGCGGATCGGTGAGCCGGCACTCAGGGCTGCAAGAGGCGTGAGCGCGGGTTCCATTAGGTCCCGCGCACGACGCCACCGACAGACGCATCGACACCAGTTGATTGATTGATTGATTTGATTGGGAGCGCGAGTTGGGGAGGGAAAAAAAAAGCGCGAGTGGATTTTGCATCGAGTGGAGAAGGAGCCGAGCAGGTCTTAAGGCGTCGATTGCGGCTGAGCGTTATCGAGCGTTGAAAATTAGCTAGCGCTCGAGCTAATGGAAAACCTTTAGCCAGCCGGGGCCGCGGGTTGACCACCTGGGGACTCGAGTCAAGCAACGGGTTGTTAAACGGCTGTCGCATGTTCGAGTTGGGTCAAAATCAGGTGGAAATCATTTCTGCAAATCTTTCCGCACATTTTATCGTGTTTATCGCTAGTTCCGCTTTTCAAAATTCTGACCGAGCTCACAAAAAAAAAAAAACCCTTTGAGGTCAATGCGGCGAGAGTCATTTCCACCAGCGGAGACGGCTGACGATTGCTCAAACTTTTGTGGCGTGGCTTTAAAGGTAAGATTATCTAAGCTAGCGAGACGCCTCGGGGACT
Organism: Thamnaconus septentrionalis; assembly: GCA_009823395.1. NCBI lineage: Eukaryota > Metazoa > Chordata > Actinopteri > Tetraodontiformes > Monacanthidae > Thamnaconus > Thamnaconus septentrionalis. Next base: position 15,106,202 of record CM020519.1, read on the forward strand.
CTTGTCCTTCACGTCGTACATGCGTCCTTTTGGGAAGACGGCAAAAAGCAGAGGGAGCCAGCTCGGCTCCTGATTGCGGCCCGATTCGCGTTAATGTGACACATTAAAGATTCACATTGAGTGGAGACGAAGTGAAAATTTAATACAACGGAGCGAGGAAGCGAGCGCGGAGACGATGGAGACGGAGAGGCTTGGCGATGGGGGCGGATGAGCCTTTGTGTTTTTTTTTTTTTTTGGTCGTCGTTCGCTTCAGGGTTGGTACTTGCCAGCTAGTTTTGCGTTAGAAAACAATATTTTGTGTATTTTCTAATGTGAAGAACTTGATAAGACGACACCTGATGGTATGGAAATTTTCTCACGTCGATCACAGCGGTGGAAAAACGTCAGGGCTGATCGCGGTTGTGGTAGCTCCACGGAGGCCTTTGTGAATGGTGTATGGACTGTATGTGTGTGTGTGTGTGTGTGTGTGTGTGTGTGTGTGTGTGTATACGTACATATATGTATAAATATATATATGTATGTTTATATTTGGAAGGTTGCATTATAGGGTTATTTCACATGGTTCTTGCTGCTCTTGCCTCTTCTTTACAATGAATGTTGTTTTTGCTGTTTTCCATGATCTTGGCATTGCCACTTTTGTCATTTGTGACAAATAAAGTTCTTGAATCTTGAATATCAAACTAATCTCTAATCTCAGACTAATCTCTAAATCTTCAAGCTGAGGTTCAGGGTGCCACCGTTCATGTCAAAGGACGGCGATTAATCATGTCAAATTCCCCAATGGATAAAAACATCTCAGGTTGGAGCTTTTCAAGATGGCGCTGACAGAAAAAAATACACACTGGTACAAAGGTAAGTTGTGCACTCGGTGTTAAATATTTAAGCGTTTTGGTTTACCATCTTGGTACTGTAAGGTTATTTTCTTGGGTTGCGCGTGCTGTCAGCGAGTCTTTCATCTCGTCTTTCATCTCCCGAGGAGTGCACAGATCACACGCTCTGATCTGGAGGGAGCTACCGGGGGCTTCCTGGGCTCCCTACTGTAGTCTCCGTCTCCTCGACGAGGCTGGAGGACCAAGCATGAAGTACGAGCGCATTGCTCAGACGAGGACACCGACTCGGGAGACAACGAAGAACGGCGCGAACCTCACGGAGCTGGTAATCAAGATGGGTTTTTAAAAGCCTGTCAGATTGGTCAGGACTTTGAACAGAAGCACAAAGCATCTCCAGTAAACAGTGTAAACAGTTAACGCACCCTTTGGTCGTTCCGACAGATATGTAGGTGGGTTTCAGATGACGTCAGGTCAATAAAGATGAGGGTCAAGAAGTGATTCTAAACAGAGAAACGCTGTCAAAATGCAAAGGTTTTGCGCTGTTTACGCCCGTAACAATCGATCAAACCAAGGGAAGGAAGGAGGGAGGGAATAAAGGTTACTTTTGAGTTCTGAGAGTTCTGAGGTCGTTTGTGATCTCCATCACCTCCACACTCGGCATTCGCTCAACTGGTTCGAAAAATCTTCTATGTCTGTGATGTGTAGGGACCGTATCCAACATGTCTAGCAGTGTTTTAATGATAACTACTGTATGCAGATCCACCTGAGGCCTTGGCATATGCACTTGCATCCATGTCAACCTTCCTGGATTATAAGATTTAGCTATTTTGACAATGAGCTTGAATTTACGGAAACTGTGATTTGGTTTTTTCGTCTTATAATATGACATATTTTGTGGTATACACCATATGGGTGTAAACGAAAAGAAACTGGCAAAGCAGAGTGAAAGAACTTAGACGTGTATGTTGCTTGCACCTTCTGCTTTTGATCACTTTGGCCTGCAGGAATTGCAGATTCACCATTTGTGGGGGGTTTCATTGTCCACAAGCGCTTGACCGAGACGGATGCTGATGTGGTGGACCCTCTCTTTGAGTACCCAAAGTACCCAAAACGCAGTGGTGGGCCGTGCATTTCACGGCCAGGCCTTCAGGGACGTCGATGCTCAGCACCACCTAAGTTAATACCCCTCATAATACCATCAGTATGACAGCACGACTGGAGGATCCATACAGAACATTACCACGTATAACATCCACTTACACATTATGTCACCTTAATGTAGGCTTGTGGTGCAACACTTAATCATCCGGGCATTTAAAACCAGTAAGGTCGCATTCACACTTCAGAGAAAGGAAACTTCTCTGGACGCAAACATTTGCTTCCCTCCCTCTGACCTGCAGAAACTGGAAATGGTCTCATTATAGATGAAAGTGATGACGTTCGATGTTAGAATTCTAAGTCTCAGTCTGTTGTTTTAGTGACTTTTTGGAAATAAATAAAAACACGCACACATTAGTGGCAGTGAAACAAGCACTTATTGGGCTATTTCAGCACTGTCATTAGTTTGGATCGTCGTTCCTCTATGACAGACACGAGTACTGTACGCGTAAGCGCGTCCGTGCACGCGCACGCCCCGGACGCGTGCGCGTGCATTCGCGAAAGGCCGGTAATTTCACGCGTGGTCAGACAGTTACATTTCAGCTTTAGCCTGGAGTGTAGCAGGAACTCCTTAACTGTTCAATGACTTTAGCTTGAGGCAAGGTCCGCCTCCGCACACACACACACACACACACACACACACACACCAATGAAATTATCCCCATCCGCTTCTTCAGCTTCCACACACGCACACTCGCACTCACGCAGACACACACAGCCACAGCGTTTGTTGCTGTAAGGTGTATGTAGTTGCTTTACGCCGGAAGGGAAGATCACTGCTTTGTCTGTTTGATAAAGCTACAGCGTCCATCTCTTTCAAAGAGCGCCGCGCGGGTCTGATGCCGGGCGAGCGTGTTGATGGATTTGACGATTGCGCCGCCCAAGGCGGCGAGCAAGGAGCGGTGGATGGCGCCGCTCCGCCGTGAAAGAGGGAAGAGGAGGGGACGCGAACAACCTGATTAAAGGAGTTGAAAGGGGGAAGCGTCCCTTCATGGCGGCGGTGGCACAAACTGTTTTTTTTTTTTTTTTGAGGCCTGCACTAAAAAGTGCTCGACGACAAGCGCGCTGTGATTTTTTTTAGTGCCATCTGATCTTCTTTTATTATCCTGCTGTTCAAAATATAGAAACTGCTACCACTTATGTAGTTTGTTTCTTTGGTTCTCTTAGTCACGTCATTTAAACAAACTACTACTAATGTGTCTCTAGTTTGTCTGTCACAAAGAGAGTGGATGCTTCTACCACGTAAGAGGCTAACAGTCCTTGTCAAGTGTTCTGAAAATACAGAGCCTATATCATATATATATATATATATATATATATATATATATATATATATATATACATATATACATATATATACATATATATACATATATATATACATATACATATATATATACATATATATATACACATATATATCCATATACATATACATATATATATCATATATATGTTACATGTATAAATACACATACATAGCATATATATATACATATATATATACATATTATAATATATATATATATATATCATGACTAAAACATGTTTTTTTTTTTTTGTATAAGGAGAATTATATCAAATTTTTACAACAGGTCATCTATATATCTATATCTATGTCCATATATGTGTATATGTACATACATGTACATACATACATACATACATACACACACACACACACACACACACATATATATATATATATATATATATATATATATATATACAGATATATATATATATATATATATATATATATATATATATATATATATATGTATGTAATGAAGGTGTTACTGCGGTCACGTTAGCAATGCTAAAGAACAAAAGGCACTTGCAAAATCTAAGCTCTGGAGGTTAGTAATGTTGTTTTTTCCCTGCAGGATAAGAAAGCCACTGGCGTGAGGCGCTTTAGCACGCTAGAAGAGAATTAGGGACCACAGAGCCACTTCTGCAACGTGTGTGCAACTTCTCGGTGCGACCGCCCGGCTAATGACGCTCCCCCCGCTGTTCCAGCTGTAAATCATCCCTTCCTGTCACCAGCGCCACACCTGTCACTCATCTTGATGGGCTGCCTGGTAAACTCCGTGGGATAATCCAGCTCCCGGCACGGGGAAAAAGCCAACAAAGTGGCAGGCGGGCGAGCGGGCAGGCGGGCGGGCGCCATGTGACCCCAAGCTAACTTGGCGTCGCCGCTTTACCCCTTCATCCTGTGTGGCTGCTTGCTGTTTTGTTTTTGTTTACCCGTGGTCACAGCCACCTCACCTCATGCACACACACACATGTGGAGCATCACGGGGTACATGGCTCACAAGGGAGTCCTGTAGTATCAGTCGTTTTATATTAGTAGTGACAACTGGTGATGGCATGTGATTTATTTAATGTTTTGCTAATAAATTCAGAGTTTCCAGAGTCTGAGTAGTCATTTCTTATATATATTACAGATTCATTTCAGATAAACACTAATTTGAATGTAAATATATATTCAAAATATCTCCCATTGCCTGATATATCATACATTATGCTGGATTTGATTTGTGAAAAACAATCGACTTGAAAAATTTATCTTAGTGCATTAGCATTGTAGATTTTGTGACAAAACCTCATAAGTGTTTTTCTTCTTCCCCTGCATATTTCTCATCAGCATGTGCTTTTATTTTTTGGGTTATAGATCTTGGAATGTTCCAGCTAAATCCCCCTATCATCTTTAGAATAAACCAGGTTTTCACAATAAAACACGTCAAGACTCAGATGAGACTTTTTCTTGATCTTGTACATATGTGTGTCATTGTGTACCTGACATTCCATTGTGTATCTGAAACTGCACATCTGCTTTGTTAAATGTAGGCATGCACAGAAAATGCATCATTTATTTCTTCAGCAGATTTACTTCAAGCATTTTCACACACAAATACGGTTTAATAGAAGAAGAAAAAGAAGAACAAGAAGTATTTTTCTTACATAAAGTGCAAATTAATTAAAGCGTTTACATAAAATAGTATCTAAATAGACGGTGCAAATAACTTTTATTGCAGTTGTCCATTGGGCTGGTGGGTAGTAGTTGCGTGTGTGTATTACAGCTATGTATGTAGCTATGTGGAGTACAATTATCTACAACACGTGTGTAGTTTTCACTGTTGTGGGAAAAAGACGACAGCCGCCTCACTGATTTGTCACGACTTGACGTGCAGTTGCCATGCGGCCCCGACGCGAGGGAGGACGCCGCCGCTCCCTGTGCATTTCTAAAGCGGGTGTTTAAGTTAATTCCGGAGCCTAAACTACTTCCTGTGCTTGACAAGCGGCCGCGCATCCGCTAAGCTGGAGAGGCGGCGTGCGAGACTGTAGATGCGTCCGGCGCTGCTTAGCAGGGGGAAGAGGAGCCCTTCTGATCTCCCAGGATTACGGCGAGCGAGCGGGCGCACGCGCGCATGTATGTCTCCGTGCGCGCCCGCGCGCGTGGCGAGCGAGCGCAGGCCCCCGGATGGCTTAAGACGGACTGTATATTAGAGGAGAATATTAAGAGTCTCCAGAGTTTCACACCTTCCTCCCCGCTAAAACACAGCTGGCTAATGAGAGGCAGAGACAGATGTGGAGAGGGCGAGAGGGAAGCGGGAGATGGAAAACACAGACAGCCTGTCTCCACGTCTCGCAACGTATTGACATGCAGGCCATGTATGTGTGTGCGTGCGCGCGTGCGAGAGAGAGAGAGTGTGTGTGTGTGTGTTTGTGTGTGTGTGTGTGTGTGCGAGTGTGCGAGCGCATCCGCGCAGTAGTCGGCTGCTGGGTTAGAGGATAATTGCCAAACCGTTGGGACCTGAGCTCTGCCCGGCCTGTCAAAGCAGGCGTGACAAAACCTCCAATCAACCCTGCAGCAAGCAGAGAGAGAGAGAGAGAGCGAGGAAGAGAGAGAGAGAGAGAGAGAGGGAGAGAGAGAGAGGAGGCACTCTTGTTTTACTATTGCTCTTTTTTGCAAAAATTATTTTATTCATATTCTCTTGCATAAATGTGCTGTCAAAATGTTCTGGTATGCAGATGGAAGAAGCACTGTCTGTCTGTCTGTCTGTCTGTCCATCTATCTATCTATTCATCTATCTATCTTTCTATCTACCCATATATCTATCCTACTATCTATCATCCATCCATCCATCCATCCATCTGTCTATTGATCTATCATCCATCTCTCTATTCAGCTATCCATCCATCTATCCATCCCTCTATCTATCGATCTATCTATCTATCTATCTATCTATCTATCTATCCATCCAACCATCCATCCATCCATCCACCCATCTATCCATTCCTCCATCCACCCATCTATCCATCCTCCATCCACCCATCTATCCATTCCATCCATCCACCCATCTATCCATCCATCCATCCACCCATCTATCCATTCCTCCATCCACCCATCTATCCATCCATCCATCCACCCATCTATCCATTCCTCCATCTACCCATCCGCCCACGTGCTTGTAACAACCTTGCGCCGCGGCTTTTGGACCTTTTGACCAATCACTGTCAAGGTTGGATTGACAGTCGAGAGCCGAGGAAGCTCAGGCCGTGATTGGACCGTGCTCTCTCTCTCTCTCTCTCTCTCTCTCTCCTAGATACGTGCAGGCACGTCTTGCGCACGTGCGCCGCGTCGTTAAGCGGCACACGTCCGAAAACTCTGGAAGGAATTCAAACAAACGCTGTGACACAACGTGTGCGTGACTGCACGCGTTGTATACAATAAACATGGCGGCGGCGGCGGAGGAGGAGGGAGGAGGTAATACATGTAAAACACACACACACACACACACACACACACACACACTTTGCCTGTGGTCGTGGCTGAGTCCTGTGGTTTATTACTGTAGCGCCGCTAGGCTAATGGTTAGCGGCTAGCCATCTCTCTCTCTCTCTCTCTCTCCCTCTCCCTCGCCCTACCATAAAAAGGCATGAGCGCACGCGCGCTCTAAATAAACAGGCGCAGGTTGCGGGTCTCACCCGCTCTCGGGGGCGATGCTGATCTTTGGGTTTCTTCCCAAAGTGCTTCAGGGGAAACCTCAGGAGAGGGGGGATGGGTGGAGGGGTGGGGGGGAGGAGGAGGAGAGAGGGGGAGAGACAGGGGAAGAGATGGAGCAGAGAGAATTCACTCTCTCATTAAGGCACTGTAAAAACCGTGCGCAGGGACATAATAGGAGACATTCTTCATTTCAATCAACGTGGTTTTTTCATCGACCGACCAAAATCCAGGCAGCACCGAGAGGAAGTCCGCCTGGGCGACGACGGTAGATTTTCTGCCGCCGGATAGATGATTTACGGCAGCAGAGATCGAGCTGATCAGTCCCTCTGGTACCACAGTGGCAACTGTGGTGAATGAAGTGACTGGTGCATGAGTGGATAGCTCCGAGTTCAGTGTAAATCCCAGTTGCGGATTCCCTCAGTTACCTCTGTTTGTAACATAGTGTGTAACATTTGTACTTGCACCCAATATGCAGACAACGAGGCCAAGTGCAAGCATCCTTGCAATGGGTAAATATTGAATTAAGTATTGAAATAAAAACCAGTCTGATGTAAAACCAGGGCCAAGCAGAGAAGGTCATTCCAAAAGTGTAATATCATTATTCACAAAGTAGCGGCTCACGCAAAAGCTAAGTACGCTGGCAGTCTGTTTACATGCTCAGCACATTCAAATCTGATTTGACTGAATTGTGAGCCGCGATCCCTTATCCCTGTTGACGGCTAGCTGGCTAACTGCGACGACGAGACCAAACAACGTGTCACTTGCGTGGCCGCTATTCCCCATCGCCAAATGAACAAATGACACAGTTGATTGAGTTGGTGGTGGTCGGACTCGATAGATAGCTAGATAGATAGCTAGATAGATAGATAGATAGATAGATAGATAGATAGATAGATAGATAGATAGATAGATATTTCCCACATTTTCAGTCCATTAGATCCTTGTTTGCTAAGGAGAGATTCAGTGCTTTTCGCCAAGGATGTGCAGGGACCCGGTTTGTTTTGGTGTAGTGTCGAGCAAAACTACAATGAGTAGCGGTGAAATCATATTTAAACCACTTCAATGCCTAATTTGTTTTTTTTATTTGCCTACTCTAGTCTTCATGCAAGACCAATTTTTCTCGTCCCCATGCCAAAACAGAAGCATGAGATCGAACACTTGAACCGAAAAATCTGCGGCACGCAATCTCGCTAAGCTTCGTCGCCGTAGCAGAGACACGCCCCGCCGAGACACTTTAACCGTCTTTCCGTCGTTTATGAATTGTGGAATTTCTGCCTTCGTCGGAGCCGCGACAGCAGAAGTGACACAGTGTGTGCATGTGTGCGTGCGTGGACCGGGGTCACCTTTCTCCGCTCTCCACCTGGGAGCGTGCGTGTTCACAGGGTGTCTGTGCTGTGGGGATCCGGGGTGAATACAGACTAGAGCCACACTGGGAATAAGCTGTCAGATGAAACACGGAGGAACTACTGAGAGTCACTGAAAAAGAGCGTGCGTGCCCGTGCGTGCGTGTGTGCCCATGCCTCCATGTGTGTGTGTGTGTGTGTGTGTGTCTGTGTGTGTGTGTGTGTAAAAACCTGTAGCCATATCCAGTGTGCACGTCACTTCATGTGCGTGCATACATGGGCAATCAGGTCCTTGCGTCCCCACCGCGAGTATGTGTGTCTGTGCCTGCATCTATGTATAAGATTGTGCTTCTGTAATTGTGAGCATCTGTGTGTGTGTGTGTGTGTGTGTGTGTGCTTTGAGTGCCCTGAGTCCAGGGGAGCTCTAGTTGAAAGGGAAAGTCCTCACTCTCCACAGACTGACTTAGGATTCTCTCTGCCTTCCCCAGAGTTCAGCGCAGCGGCCTGCACACCGGACTTTCCAAACACACACACACGCACGCACGCACGCACGCACACACACACACACACACACACGTGTGCAGAACATCTACTTCTTCTGCGACTCCCGCTCACACTCCAACGTCTTACAGTTCAACCGCACACTCACGAACCGGCGCCGCTTTGAGCTCGTGTGAGTTCACGTCATTTTGAGGACGGTAAGGCTTTTATATGGAGGACGACACACACGCACACAGACACACACACACACACACACACACACACACAGAACTTCCAGATGTCTTGGACTGGCACAGGCCAGCACATGAAAGCAGCAGGAGGAGAAGTGATGGGGAGGAGTTGGGGGTTCCAGTTGGGTTCACATTTAAACAGCAGCGCTTTGACTCCATGTGCACCAGTCGCACACGGAGTCAAAAAGTCTTCACACACCAGCGCCGCTTCCAGCTTCAAACACAGATTTCTTTTTTGATTATTTTTGGGTGATTTCTTTTTTCAGACCTAAAAATCAAATAAACTGCTTTTACGTGTATAGAATATCTCTTGGACACTGTCAGTCTTCTCGTTTCAGTTATCACATTTGAAACTCTATACAGTCTGTAAAGTGTCTGTAACCACGCAGGGGGGACATCCAAACTACACACAAAAAGCTCCAGTTACTCAAACCCACAACCCTCTCACTGCGGGGCGACAGTGCTCACCACGGCACCCTACGGTAATACAGTGAGTAAGAGATGTTTTCTGAGGAATTCTGCCTCCTCTCTGTTAAAATGGAGACGGTCTTATTAAAAGCTATGAAAACTATCAACAGGTTTGGTGTGTTTCTTGGATTTTCATTGTTAAAATGTTGTCTGTCTGAGAATTTGACACGTAAATCCCTCATTATTATTTTTTTCGTTTTTACACATTGCTTAGTTCAGCACTACTTGCTTAACAGTTTGAGTGCATTATTGGTCTAGATTGGCAGGGGAAAGAATGAGCGCGGAATGCAGTCAAGGCAAAAGCACTCACATTCTATACTAGTAAAATTACTGATACTCGTAAAAAAAAATGTTTTGATAAAAGTACTGCTTCAACTACTTTACTGAAGTGAAAGTAAGAAAGTCCAAGTTCTGAAACTAATGTAAATGGTAAAAATTATGTTTTGTTTTTGTTTTTTTGCCATTGATGAAAGAATACAGGGCGACACGATGGCCTAGCGCTGCCGCCTCACAGCAAGAAGGTTGTAGGTTCGATTCCGGGCCTGGGACCTTTCTGTGTGGAGTTTCCATGCTCTCCCTGTGTCTGCATGGGTTCTCTCCTGGTTCTCCGGCTTCCTCCCACAGTCCAATAACATGCATGTGAGGTCAATTGAACATTCTAAATTGTCCGTAGATGTGCATGTGAGTGTGAATGGTTGTTTGTTTCTACGTGGCCCTGCGATGAACTGGCGACTTGTCCAGGGTGTCACCCTGCCTTCACCCTATGACAGCTAGAGAGGCTCCACCAGACCCCCGTGACCCTGAGCTCAGAGAGAAGCGGGTATATAAAATGAATGAATGAATGAATGACTGAAACAATACAGTTACGACCAATGACCCATTGTTGGATGTTTTCACTTTTCTACAACAATACCCAATGTTATTTTCAATGTTTACTTTTCTCTGCACTGAACAGTGACTCCAAAGCCAAGGTGCCTCTATATGATCTCCATCTAAAATATCATCCCTTATATATTGAACTACACAACAGCAGAGTTCAAATAGCAACAACTATTGTAGTAAATTACTTTGAACAGAATTTGTATCTTTTAAACACTTTCAAATAAAAAAGTACTGCGCATTTTTTTCCCACATATATTTGTGTGCTAATGCAGGGTGAAAGTAAAAAGTCAAGAGAAAAAGAAAGACTCAAGTAAAGTAAAGTACAGATACAGATACATGAAAAATCTACTTAAGTACAGTAACAAAGTATTTGTATCATGAGTATTGTTGAGCCAGCAGCCGTGTGGTCCACGTTCTCCTGGGTCTAATGATCTTGTCTTAACAAATAGCTGCTGAAACTTAAGCGCATTGTATCCTGGCTTGGCTCACACACTTGATGCGTTTCTCTTTGTGTAAACACGATGAAGAGCCCGCTTGAGCAGCGCAGCGCGGCGCTCCCAGAGTTTCTTTCCACCATGCAGTTTGAACCTCGCTGCCGGGAAGTTGTTGGTTATTATGGGCTCTCAGATGTGGGAGAGGGAGCGCGAGCGAGCGAGGAGTTTATGATAATGGCGGCAGCGCCGATGAAGGAAGAAGGAAAAAAAAAAATTTGCGCGCGCGTGTCCCTCAGGTGAAAAACAGGGGGAACACGGAATCGAATCTGAGCCAACATCCTGAGATTGTTCCTGTTGATAAACTGATATCATTAAATATAAATGCCGAGCGAATCACTCCCTGACGCCGGAGGCTCGGCGCGCCCAACCACCAGCGCTTTGAATCCGAGGCCGGGGGAAAAAAAAAATAATAATAAAAAAAAAAATTCCCCCCAAATCATCAAATCTGACAACAAAGGGGGGAAAAAACTCCAAAAGACTCAGCATAATGAGTGAAACACACGTGCACGCACGAGCGCACACACACACACACACACACAGCGGCAACTCCGCCACTTTTTTAACCGCACTTCCTTGCGACGCGCGGGCGCGCTTTCCGTCCGTATGATCAATCCACATCAAAAAGTGGCTCATTTAAATATTCATATAAGGCGTTAGAAGATGGCTGCTCGGCCTCTCTCTCTCTCTCTCTACCCTCCTCCCCTCCCCCCACCGTCTCTCTTCCTCTCTCCAGGTATATTAATAATTCCCCCTGTCTCTCCACCACACAGAGTTGGAGGGTTTTTTTTTTTTTCTCCCCCTCCCTTCAGACAAAGTTTCTAGAAGTTTCTATAAATTAATAAGAGTGTGTTCTCTGTGAAGCCGGCCCGAGCTTTGAACCGGGGCGTATTGATCTTGCAGGTGAGCCGGCCGTGCCGGATCACGACTTCAAACAGAATCCGATGTTCCTGTGAAGAAGCCGGGCCCAGCCCAGAACAATACCTACATTAGCCCTCCACATGACTGGTCCAATCTGACCGACCGCGCAGGCAGAAGCAGGAGCAGGAGGTGGTGGTGGTGGAGGAGGAGGCGCGACAGACAGGAAGTGCCTTTGGGTGGGGGTGGGGTGAAGACGGAGGCCGGGTGGGGGTTTGGTTTTGGTTTCCTGGTGGGTTTTTCCAGCGGGGTAGCAGAGAGGAGAAATGGGGTGTGGCTATTGGATGTGATTGAGATGTTGAATTAATCACAGGAAGCTTTGCACTGAGGCTCCTTCATAACGAGTCCGATAAGTTCCATCGCTGCCTGCAGTCAGTCAGTCAGTGAGTCAGTCAGTCAGGGCTAAGCTGCTGGATTCTGCTGTGAGCCACTTTAGCCCAAGATTCAAGTATTGTGTTTTTTTTTTTCTCAACTTGATAAAGTTTGATTTGTATTTTGTATTTTTTTGGGCCCATTATTTATTAACACGATGAATGAAAGATATTTTATTGTTCAATGTGTGTGGAGAAGAACGGCACTGTTGATTTCTCACAACTTCAGCAAAAAGATTAACAATAAATGTGAAAAACAGAAATTGAAATATAAAGAAAAAAATGTGAAAAAAGTTGTTGTTTTTTTATTATTTGAATGAAGCTTCATCACCTTTATTGGAAACACTAATAATGTAGAATTCTAGTTGAATTTAAGTATATTTATCATTCACTTGACAGTTATTGAAGCTTTTGGAAAATACTACAAGAAATATTAGACATTTTAGAGAATAAATCGCTTTCAAAGAATGCATTTAAAGAGAAAAATAAAAATAAATTTTTGGTTAGCAGATAAAAAACATGTTTCAAGTTAGCATCTTGACTGCACTGAACAATCGGGGTGACATTTGAAAACTGTGACACAAATCATGACCTTAGTCGACGGTGTTTTGACAACAGATTTCTCGTAGGCCTTTAATTTGACGAGATATTTTCCCCCATTAAACTCTGTTGTCGCTCCTGTGTTGTTATTTATTCAGCGGACAAACTCAGATTTTGAAATGTACCACATTCTGCTCACATAATGCAGAGCAAACTTTTTGCGCATCAAAAACATTTTCCCCTCGGCTTCACGAGTGCGGCTGCATAATTGATACCTCACTGAAATAAATACACACACAAAATCATATGAATAAATCTAGGATGAAACTGGCCTTTTCTTGAGGTATGATTAGAAAGTGCTGATTTCTAATCACTTAAAACCTAAAAAACTAACTAAAACTAAAGTCGCATCTGTTGAGTGTTTACGTTGCTTGTAGTTAAATGTTAATGACACAAATTTAAGCTACTATTTTAGCTATTAAACTGTTTCAAAAAATATACACTGAATCTTTGAAGACAAACATACAACCGTGATGCCAGGGTGTCAATCGTGTCACTTTTCAGCTATGTGTGTGTGTGTGTGTGTGTGTGTGTGTTTCAGACAGAGGCGGTTTAAGTCCTGATTAGCGATTAGCGGCTCTCCGCGCTGACGGCGGAGCCGATCAGTATTTCCTCTGTGTCTGAGCTTTAGGGAACAAATCCCAACATTAACCCGGCTCTCATCTGCCTGGCAGAGCGCTAGCAGCAGCCTGCCAGCCATAGGCCGTACATCCAGCAACAACCGCCAGCAAAAGCGCGCCGGTCCTCCCCCGACTGCGCTCCGCTGTTGTCTCGTCTCAAATCAAACTCCATTTGATCACCGCTGAGCTTCTAATGTTGCTCGCGACATCAAGGTTGACGGGCTGTGACACGCGGTACATAATGGAAAGAAGAAGAAGAAGGGGGGGAAAAAAAGAAAAGTCAAAAGTTTGTTATAATCTGCTTGCCAAAAAAAACAACAAAAAAAACGTCGTTTAAGTAATACCCCTTGAGGGAGAAGTAAATGAATTCTTATAGTTCTATAAAAAGCCCGATCCGCCCTTGAAGAGCGATATCTGGAGCAAAATGCTCCTTTCAAGAGCTGATGTGTCGCTGGCAAAACACAGGAGGACAAACTGACAGATAATTGTTCCGACTTTGGGCTTTCACACCCGTCAAGAGTGCGGAGGGGGGGGATGTCACGGCTGGATGTCAGTGGGTGTTGACTTGAGCGAAGCCCGCCTGTCTCCGTCGCTCTATGCTGACGGCGGTCAGCTATTTTTCTCAACTACGGATTGTTGAGCAGCCAGAGAACTCCCGGCCACCTGAGGACTCGCTCCGCCAAAGCGTTCGGAGCCGCACCTCGGCAGGTCGGAGACTGTCGGAGAACCAAGCGCAGTGATGAAGTTTTTGATTGACCTCCCGACCCGCGTCGACTGCGAGCCGGGATGGTTTGCCGGTTTGAGTCCCTGAGGTCGTCTGAAGGTTAGACACTTTCAGAAGTGACAGACTTGCTCCAGCGAGGCATTGTTGTAGAAGTAGCTATGCAAGAATTTATCAAAACACCGTATTTAGCCCTCTGTTTGCAGCCTCCCACAAAATGGACTTTTCTGGGGATACTTGGAGTCACTGAACTGGGAGAGATGTAATCGCTCTTTGTGACATCACAAAGGGCTGATTTCCAGAATTGCACGTTTATTGCCCGCTGTCCAAAAAAGCGAGGAAAAGGATGGACCTTACCTCATTTCTGAGCAGTTCATTTGGTAGAGTGAACTTGAGCGAACTAGTCCTTTAATGGGGGTCTGGAAAACTGAAAAGTACTAGTTTTAGTGTAAGCTGTAAAGGTCCAAAAATCTGGAATGAGATTGACAGCACTATAAAAGAGTCTATTTTTTTAAAGGTTCAAGCAAGAATTGTTATTGCGTTATGTCGGATGTTATGAAATCATGTCGTATTCTAAAACTACTGGCAACAGTTGAGAATCTAAAATGATGAACTTTCTCTCTTGTATGTATGTATGCATCCATGTATGTTTTTTTTTTTCATGTGCCAGTTTCTGATGTGCTTGTGTATGTAAGAGTATCCTTGTATCTGGGGTATCTGATTAAGTTTTGGGTTTTCAGTCAGATTGGGTGGTAATGGAGAATTGCTTTGTGTTCTATGGTTGTGATATGGTATCTGTGCCCTTCATAAGTTCATAAGCTGTAGTTAGCTTCTGGGGAGTGCCATTTTTACAAACATACTTGGATCGATTGTATTTTGTTTTTCTATTTTAATTGATTTGTAAAATAAAAAATCTGAACTGAACTGAGCTGCATCGTTCATTCTTGTTTAATACATTTGCTATCCAAGCATTAAGACTGTCTTACCAGCACAGTTTAATTATTATTTTACACATTTTATATCCGTTCTTCTTCTTGCCTTTTCTGTTCTGAATGACTTTGCAATCCAGCTGAATCTCTGAGATGTCAAATATTTGACGAGAACTTGTTCAGCCAGCTGGCAATCAGCTACGATTTCACTTTGACCGTAACACCGAGTAACTGCTGCAAGCTGTCCGTCCAAGTCACAGAAGACAAAGAAGAAGAAAAAATACAGAAAGGCACTGAGTCTGATAGTGAAGGGGTCGCCGTGGAGGCTGCAGCGGCAGAACAAAGGGCAAAGAGGAGCACTGAAGGCTCTTCTTGGTGAGAAAGTTCAGTTTTTCCTCACTCCTCATTGGCTTAAACAAGTTCAGTTGAGTTAAGCAGCACATTGTGTTGTGGCGCGTTGTGGAGGTGGGGACGCGTATACCTTTGGCTCTCGTACAAACTGGAATAAACTGTTGCTCAATTCAACTGGGTGTGAAAAAAACTCATTTGTCAGTTTTGAATTTGGATAAAAGATATTTAATCCAACCACCTCTAAAGATCTTTTAAAAACTATGCCAAACAAATCAATCCCACTTGGTATTGATTTTTGTTCTTTGGTCCAACCTGAATTTCTTTGCTTAATGTAAAATTTCCAACCAGAACTTTGTACATAATGGACAGTTTCCTTTCAAATGTCACTTTGACTTGACTTTGATTTGATCACTATATTTGTTGTCAGTACAACCTGCATCCGGGACAACTTATTCATAATTATTTCAGTTTTTGACAAAGTTTAAAACTGTTATATTTATAGCTGTACCTTGTTATTTAACCCTAATTGTTGTCTTTTTTTCCACTTGTAATCCAGATCTTTGGCGTAAAATGGAAAATATTAAATAACCTTCATTTTTTTTAACATTTATTTGATACAAACACTCTGGATATTACAATAGCGTGATATGTTTTTTAAAGAAGAAGAAGAAGAAGAAGAAGAAGGTCAAAAGTAAATTAGTTCACGTGTAAATTCTGACTGTTCTCCTTCAACACTTTTGTGTTTGATTGTCGCCTCATTGGCAGTGACACCTGCCAATCTTCACGTGAAGACCCCGCCCACAACGGCCAGGCCCGGCCAGGCCAGCCGAGATCCTGTCAGTGGCTCATCACGCAGTCTTTTTCATGTTCGCCTT
>CM020519.1:15125000-15300000 GCA_009823395.1 Thamnaconus septentrionalis
ATTTAAAAAAAAAAAAAAAACATAGTATTGAGAGTAGCAAAGCTGTTGCTGTGTACTTTTGTATTTTGCGAAATGATTTTGACAAATGTATTATTTTAATAATGGCAAATAAATTACTTTTTACTTCAGTACATTTTAGAGTCAGTCTTTCTTACTCTGAATTCTTACGTCAATCAGTACTTTACAAGTGTTTTTTTTTTTTTTACACAAATATTCATACTTTTATTCAAGTACAGTATGTGAATACTTCTCCCACCTCTGCTCATAATCAGTGATTCAATTACCAACACATCTGATATTAATATCTATTTATTTCAAGCTAAATCATAACATATTCTAATTCTAGTCTAGATTCAGAAGAAATGTTATTCTTGTCAAGATGGAAAGGAAATTATATTCTAGGCCTAATTTAAAAATCTTTACCATGAGTGATCAGTCACCAGCGGCGAAAGAGATTAAAATAAATAAATAAATAAATAAAGAACTCCATGTAGATTTACATTAAAATCAATGAGAATCTGCATGTTTAAATGATGATGAAACGCACAACGCCAACGACAAAACAACAGCGGCCGGCGGCTCCGTCTTTGTCCCTCATTACAATATTTTTGCTCAATGGCCCTGCACGCTTGCGCTCGATAGATTTCAGAGGGGGTGCATGGGGTGAATGATCGCTGCTTACGTTCAAAGAAGATTCTGTCTTAGTTATTCCTCCTCTTCAGGCAACCGGAATCCCCGCGACTCACACACGCACACACACACACACATGAGACAGAGGTGGACCGCGAGGGGGAGACGACGTTTCTCATCATGTGACAGGAGAGACGCAGTTAAGAGCTAACACACTGACACCCAGGATTTATGTTGGATTTCTCTGATGCGGAGGATGACAGCATATATATTTTTACAACCATCTGTTGGAATTCTTGCTTTGGAAATCAAATAGACAAAATATTTGTATATACCTAACAAAATAGGATTTGGTGATTGTATTGCATAATATATGCAGATGATAATTTGATAATTTGATTTTTTTTTTTTAAAGTTGTAGTGTCATGATTTTAACTTTTAATTTTTACAATCCTATAAAATTACAAAAGTGTAATAAAATAATTTATGTTTATGTTTGAAATTTATGTTTGAAAAAAAAATAAAGGGAAGGGAAGGAGCAACAGTCTACTTTGCTTTGGATTATATCAATATTAATTGTCAGTATAGTGGCATTTTTTTTATCAGTTAAATCAAAGGTCTCTTTTTTGCCCAAAGCAATTTGAGGTCAGGCTAAAATGCAATCACTATTTATGGGCCCTCAAAATGTTTTTGAACTGATAACTTTATTCACAATAGAGTGTTTTTTCTTTTTTTGTTGTCAGGAAGCACATGGGGAATAATTCACCCCCTTTTTTGCAGTTGTCAAATTCCTTTGTTTACCATCTGCTTTGGAGTAGATCGAGCGTGTGTGTGTGTGTGTGTGTGTGTGTGTGTGTGTGTGAGAGAGAGAGAGAGAGAGAGAGGAGAGCAGGATCAGTATTCTAATGAGGACAGACAAAAGAAGTCTGTAGCTCAGAGCCACTTGGACAGAGAGGAGCTGAGCATCAGAGGAAGAAAGCCGGCGAGGGGAGTGAGCTAGTTGGGGGTTAGGGAGGGTTCAGGCTGGTGGCAGTCAGTGCCTCGGGCAGGGTTTTAGGGTCAGGCTCCCCCCAGACGGCCACACCGCCCCCACCCCGGGCCCCGAGAGGGGGGACACCAGGGCCACCCCAGCCAGGGGAGGGGCACTCAATTAGGGCAGTGTTCAAAATTTTAGCCTGGTGCTTTAGAAGGCAAAGCCACCTGATACCTATACACCTCAAAGACACCCCCCCCCCCTACAGCCCCTCCCTGCAAAATGCTTGAAGTGACATCAAGAAAGCGAAGGCTGAAGGTGCTGCTGATTATGTAACGTCGCTTCATTTAACCTTTGTCTGTGGCCAAACTCATTGTAAAAATTGAATCTGTTCCCCCACCTCCCAAAAAAAGTGAAATACTGCTGAGAATGGATAACAGGGTCCTTATTTTAACTCACGCCGAATCATTGATGAGAATCTTTGCAGAAGATGCGTTTTTATGAATATCTGCATAGCATAGATGCACCTAAAGCTGTAGAAAATGAAATAAAATAAAATAAATATGCTGCCTCTTAGATGGAGGCAGGTATAAAAAAAATTTAAAAAAATCCCTGAACGATCAAAGATGGATGGATGGAAAAAGCCTAATAAACAAAATATATGTAGATACATAAAACCAGACACCGCAGTCAAAGCACATCAGCGCTTGTCTGGAGAAATTGCAATTAGAAGCAAAGGGAGGTTAAATTCACCGTCATCCGGGCGAAAGAGAAAAAGGGAATTTATCATCAAGGAAAGCGGCGCATCTTCAAAGAATGTAACATTTCGAGCTCGGTAAAAATTAGAGGTGCCGTGCGGCAGCAGCTGATCCGTAAAACTTTTCTCCAAACTCTGGGGGCATCAAGTAGGACGTTGGCCAAACTAAAAGAATACCCTAAAATAAGTTTTGTTTCCGATCATAATCATTTTCGGTATCAACAACACGTGCTGTGATTAACTTGTTTTTATTTGGCTGAACTGCGCTAGTCACTGGGCAGATTCACTAATTTCATCGGAGAGGTGCACAGTAGGGTACAGATGTGAGTGACCGAGGAAGTTAGCATCAAGCATGCTAATGCCAAAAATAAAGAGAAAGTGTTAGTTGCATTTTCTCTGGTTGAAATGTTTTCGTTTCTAAAGTACTGCTGTGTGTGTGTGTGTGTGTGTGTGTGTGTGTGTGTGTCGTGAATTTCACGCAGTTGCATAATTAGCGCTACCATTAGCATGCCTTCTGTCTAAGCGGTAGCTCCACAATGCTCCCTGGAAATCGGCCCGGTTGCAAATCCTCCAGTCGGCTGTCAATCTCTTGCTCCAACCAACACACTTTTTGGTGTTTTGCACAACAATATTTTCCGCAGCCCTCAGCGGGAAACATTTAAACGCCACGCCCCAAAGCTACACCCATCATCACATAAATGCAAGCGTCGCAGGTGGAGTGGATTTTGTCGGGGGGGCTGCTGGACCGAGGCGTTCCTGGCCCGATGTGCCGCAGCCGAGCCCTTCCAGAGTTGCGCGGTTGCCGGAGATTTTGTGTAATTAATTGGCTCTTCTGGGGTCAAGTGGTTTCATCTCGTTTCAGTCGCCTTGTACATCAAGCAGCCATGTCTGCACCTGTTTCCTGCTCTGAGCAGCTGCCAACTGGGCCTCGCAAACTGTTATTGATCTCATCAGATCACGCACACACACACACACACACACACACACACACACACACACACACACACACACACGCTTGTGCACACCCATTTGAATCACTTTGTTAGTATCTGCTAATTAAATTTGCCAGGGTTAACTATTAATATTACAGAGGCTGTGCGAATTTTGTGCATTTCTTTCTTTCCTTTTTCTGTTATCTCATTACAAACAACATGTCGTTATATTTTAAACCACTTTTGGTCAAACTGGTCAGAGTTCAAATATTATTAAAATAGTATTGATGGATGCGCAGTAAAAATTTGAACACAATGCTTCTGCTTTAAATAGCAGTTACTAAAATATGAGGCTTTCTGCTTGGTAATTGAAAGCAGGGTAATCATTTATATGACAGACGGTTGTCAAAGAATCAATTACGAATTTGGAACTAGAGCAAGAAGAGTAGAAAGTTATTCTGTTGTTTAGGTCTTGTTTTATTTGCATGAATGAAACTAGTGGTGTTCAATTCATGCTAACATCGCCTAGCACGATTTTACCTTTGTTATATAACCATTGCATTTGAAACATCTAGTTTCATTCACTCTTTTTCTTTACTCTTTGTCATCATTTACTTTAAAGGTAAATGGTGAAACTGTTGATATGATTAAAATAATATGCCATCAATTTTGACTATTCTGCCTATCAAGGGAAACCCTAACATGGAATCCTAATATTCAATTGTCATCTGGTTGCATGCATGATTGACTTATCTTTGTTCCAGTTTTCTTCTTCCTGTTCACTTCAGAAGAGGCCACAGCCAATCATCAGCCTCCGTCTAACCCTCTCCTCTGCATCCTCTTAAATCTCCTCTCTGCTCCTCCTGCCTGCCAGGTCGAACCTCAACATCCTTCCGCTGATACAGTATGTTCACTGTCCCTCCTCTGCACATGTCCAAACCATCAGTCTGCCCTCCTTGGCTTCAACTACATCAGTGAGCTGCAACCTGATGTCCTCATTCCTAATGCTGTCCCATCCTGGTCACTCCTAAAGACACTTTAACCTCCACTACCTCCACTTCTGGCTTTTCTTCAGTGCCGCTGTCTCTAAGTCTTTAAGTCTGCTCCCATGTGCGCGAAATGTTTTTATACTGTCAACCATACGGAACTCCTTGAGCGACCTTTGTGTGGTTGAGTCATCCACACGCAGCGACACACTCTTCCGCCTGACCTCCATATGTCTACAAGTCGTATCAAAGAGGGGAGGGGAAGCGCTGACGGGGAAGGAGGGATTGATTGTTCGCTGGAGGTCCTCGTGCTTTGGAGAGGAGGCCATTGTTGGGAACTTGACAAAAGGTCTCATTTGAAGGTTAAAGGTTAAGGGGAGGCCACTTCCACCTCTCCCTCCCACTTTCAAACATTCCAGAGTGTGCCGACATTCCACAGGGACTGCTGATGGAGCGCTCAGAGGATTCAGTTTGTCGCCCTCCGCAGTGTCACTTATGTATTTTAACGCTGAGATTTTTATTTATGACTCTGGATCATTAAAGCGTACAAAAAACCAACATTCTGCTTGCTGTTGTCAATGTGCCGACTCCCATGAATATTTAATCCATATTTCAATGTCCAAGCAATGGCCAGACTGCGTCTTGCAGATTTGATTTTCCTGAGCTAAACACTTGTTTTTTCCCCCCCTCTTCACAGCCATGTTTTCTCTCACCATCTGAGTCGCTCTTAAATGAGGCGGCATTAAGAGGAATAACACGGACCAGAGCACAGAGAGGGCCTTAATTTGCTCTCAAAGGGGAAAGTTGCCAAGAATTATAAGAAAGGAGCAAAACAAAGAGCAGCTTTAACTGCAAAGCGTGTCTGCACGCAGGATAATTCTTAATTAACACTAAATCTGCAGCTTTTTTAACCACTTTCAACTTTGGCTGAATTTTGTTAGACTTTTATATCAAAAATATGAATAAACCATGCGGTTTGTCCACAGAGACTTTGTAAAAATCTGAAATTATGCACATATTCCATATTTAATTGAAAGTTTACCCATTCAGTAATTGCAATATTGAAAAAAAGTGATTGTTCTGAACAGATAGCGTGCCACTTGACATATACTGCAATGAGTTACAGCTAATACACAAATGAAGTTTCGTTCTTTTCTCTGAGTTTCCAGGATTTGGAATGAACCTTTTTGTTGAAAAAATATCCTTAGTTGAAGAAGGAGTAGGTGCTGTAGTGAACACATAGTATACAGTGGAACATTGAAATCTCTGTAAGACTGTATGTGGATTAGACATTATTTAAGTTGAAAATTAAAGAAATTTTCATTTTTGATTCTGCCTTTAGTTAGAAGCTATTATTCAACCTCAGCTGCTGAGGTTTTGTACAGACACCATACAAAAGGCAACAGACACTATAATTTCACATCTGCATGCACATGAAGGTGTCCGAGTTGTCGCCTACCAGAACGACCACTAGGCAGGTGTGACTCGACAAAATCAGCAAAAACTTTGAGCAAAGAATTTGCTTGGTGCCAATTAATAAGGGAGTGAGAGAGACCTTGGTGGCTCCCAGCAGAAGAATGGAGAGAGGATTTCAGCAACTATGTATGTTGATTATGGTTAGTTGCAATTATTCCGGGAGGTCAGTTAGCATTGGCTGCGAGGTTTGCTGAAGTAGTTCAGCAAACCTTGTTTGCATTAAACATTTTTAATTAAAAAAAGACTGAAATCACCTCAAGCAAGTGCAAAAGCCTCTATGTGATTCGAAGGAATTATAAAATATGCTGTTCCTGTAAAAGATTTCAGTAATATTTTTGTTAAAGACCCTTAAAGGGCTGAATGGGAACACACTAAATTACTTTGCAAGTAGGAAAGTTCAGAAAAAAGCATGAAAGATTGAGTTTTTTGAACTTTCAAAGTCAAAGTTGCTGGTGAAACTTCAAGTTTAACCAGGTTAAAAAACACCAGCTGCTACTTTCACCTGCAATGTCGCAAAAACCGTGGACTTTTGCACTTTTTCGAAGCGACGCCATTCCCGGCCGCCCCACGATCGACCGTGAGCGAGCTGAGGCGCAAGACGACGGCGGGACGACGCGAGTGGAGTCCCTCTGAGGAGAAACTCTTAAATTAGAGATTTTCAGGAGGCGCGCGCGGGCCATGCCGGCATCGGGAAAAACAGCACAACGCGTTTTAAAGCTCATCTGCAAACTGATTCTGTCAGGGAGACTTAGTGACGTGCGGCTGCCTCCTACAGCTTTCCTCCATAACGGCGCCGGGCGGCATCGGCATTGTGCCGTCCACCAGGGAGGAGGCGAGGCGGCGGGCTCTAAATAGAGCCTCCTCCCCGGTTAAATATTAACACTCGCCTCCCGTTGACAGAGAGCAGCCCGCCGTGTCGCCTCCCATTCGGCACCGCGGGGAGATGCAACACAGCATAGCACTCAGCCGGCACGTACACAGATAACGCACGGAGGGCAGGCACGGCCAAGGACGACCTACACACAATCCCGTCAGCGTCCGCGGCGACCTGCCAATCCCCCGCATAAAAATCTAGTTCTTAGCGCTCTCAGATCTTTCCACACAGGTGTCACCAGAAACACTGACCACGGTGGTCAGTGTTTCTCGGACGGAGGTCAGGCGCGGCCAAGGACCTACATACAATCCCGTCGACGTCCGTGGCAACCTGCGAATTCCCCGCATATATGTAAGAATGTACATAGAGTAATTGTCTTGCTCCTAGTTAGCTGTCATTTTGTGCCGTCGTTACTGAAAGAAGTCAGCTTGACAGTGGCCTAAATACCAAACGTGCTGTCTGTCTGGCGGCAGAGACCTGGAGAGACCTACAAGCCACAGGATCTCGCACCCACCGTGAAATTTGGTGGAGGATCTGTGATGATCTGGGGGTGCTTTAGCAAGGCTGGAGTCGGGCAGATTTGTCTTTGCGAAGGACGCATGAATCAAGCCACGTACAAGGTCATCCTTGAAGAAAACCTGCTTCCTTCTGCTCTGATAATGTTCCTCAACTCTGAGGATTGTTTTTTCTAGCAGGACAACGCTCCATGCCACACAGCTAGGTCGATTAAGGTGTGGATGAAGGACCACCAGATCCAGACCCTGTCATGGCCAGCCCAATCTCCAGACCTGAACCCCATTGAAAACCTCTGGAATGTGATCAAGAGGAAGATGGATGGTCACAAGCCATCAAACAGAGCTGAGCTGCTTGAATTTTTGCGCCAGGACTGGCATAAGGTCACCCAACAGCAATGTGAAAGACTGGTGGAGAGCATGCCAAGACACATGAAAGCTGTGATTAAAAATCAGCGTTATTCCATCAAATATTGATTTCCAAACTCTTCATAAGTTAAAACATTAGTATTGTGCTGTTTCAAAACAAATATAAACTTGTTTTCTTTGCGTTCTTTGAGGTCTGAAAACACTATGTCTTTTTTTGTTATTTTGACCATTTGTCATTTTCTGCAAATAAATGCTAGAAATGACAATATTTTTGTTTGGAATTTTGGAGAAATGTTGTCAATAGTTTAAAGAATGAAGCAAAAATGTTTATTTTACTCAAACACATGCCTATAAATAGTAAAATCAGAAAAACTGATCATTTTGCAGTGGTCTCTTAATTTTTTCCAGAGCTGTATATACACACACACACACACACACACACACACACACACATATACATATAGATAGATAGATGGATAGATAGATAGATAGATATTAAATTATTTATTACCACCACCACCACGCCGATGGGACGTTCTAATAATGCACCCACGGTGATGTTAATAACAGTGTCAACAGTGGTGTCTGAAAGTTCTGTTTTAATTGGTCTAATAAGGGAGAAGGGAACAAGTGGGTGATTTCGGACACACCTTTTCTCTCTATCTGTGTGGCTTTTTTCCGTTTTCTACTCACAGTCCAAAGACCTGCATGTTAGGCTAATTGGCAAAATGGTACATGTGTAGGTGTGAACTTGAATGGTTGTTTGTCTCTTGTGTGGCCGTGCATAGAACTGGTGACAGGTCCAGGGTGTCTCCCTGCCTTCAGACAGTTGGGATGGATTCCAACGACCCCCGTGACAATAGCGCCAATGAAGCAACACGGAACAATAAAAACTGGCAAAAACTGGTTTCACTCTACTTGTTGCAGCTGAACATTGTTTCAAAAAATTGGCAAACCTTTTAAATGGCAATAAAAGTGACCCAAAATGTACATAGCTTGGAGTTGCGGTGTCGCGGACCGTAAGTAATTGGATTAAACGCCGACCCGATTAAAAACGCGTCATGTAAACACTCCGTTCGGATCAAATTAGACTGAAATTTCCATCAGAGGAGGTGGATAATAGGAGGTGGAAAACGTTTTTTTATTTTTTAATCCAATCAGAGTCCATGTAGAGGACATATCAGATTGCTACCCATTGTCAAAACTTTGTGTAAAAACCTAATTGGTCCGTGCTTTTAGCTCATATTTGACACAAGTTTCTTTGGCGCCGCAATTTAAAGAGAAACACAACAACAAAACAGTAAGCTAACAAGTATCTGAAATACTAGCTTGATCAAGCGTGCATGTCATATTGCATAGCATTGTGGGAACCCACCCCACTCCCACCGCTACACAACCAACTTCACCGAAACTTCACAACCAGGTCTTTCCATTTGAAACACTTTAATCCGATTGAGAAAAACAGCGACCACGCGAACGCACCTAAAACAACCTGTTAAGACCACGAGCCTCACGCGTTTCTACTTTCTGTTTTCACTTTTGCTTTATTTTGTTTGCGTCGGAGGATCCGCGGAATGTAGAACCGAAAGCGTTGAAGTAGAGAAGAGAAGGCCTGAGAGGGCCAAGTGGCGAACCATGAAAGAGCCGACTTCAAAAAGCATTGTTGGAAACTATCAACACACACACACACACACACTAAAGCACATACACACAAACATATTTGAGCGGCAAGGTATGGATTTGACGGCAGCATTACGCTCCAATGTTTAATTCATGAGTGTTTTCCTCCTTTCTGATCACAAACATGAAAGCAGGAGTTTTGCTGGGAGTAAAAGGAAAATGGCTGAACTCATCAATACTCCGACAACGCTCGGCTACCTGTTCGGCGGGCGTGCGCGCGTAAGCGGCGCCCCGACGAGGACATTTCCCTTTTAACGGCGTGCGCGTGCCGAAGCGCCTGCATCTGTTCATTTGCATCTATTCTGCCTTTTATGTGGGGGTTTGTGATTGCAATGTTATTTTTATGTTCCTCCTCGAGGAGGAAACACAACAAAAGCCTCTTCTACGCGCGGATTTCCTCATTTTCGTGAGCCGAGCCGAGGAAGCGTGAGAACAGAGGAGTCGGGGGTTTTCACTTTGTGAACTCAAGTAACGATGACGGATGAGTTGATGCGTCGTAAAGAGCGCGAGCCCGTCGTCTTATTTCTTGACAAAGCTCCCGCTTGATCAGGATTTTGCGACGGATTGAAGACGCGCACGCTTCATCATCCAACCATCAGTTGTCTGTCTGGTCGGTGCGTTTCCCGAAAATGACACATGTAACGCAACGCACTTGAGCATAGCGGAGTCTTTTCCCCTGTCTGTCCATCAAGCTAAATTTTATGCAATTGTGTTCTAGATACTAGTGGAGTTTTAAATCTGTGCAAAAACTGACAAGCATCTTACCGACAAGTTGCAACCACAGCTTGGCACGTATGATGCAATGCTAAATGTTCAATCTATTTTTTGTCACGTGAGGGCTGTTGGGTGCAGAACCAACTCTGGGTGTGGGAAACAGAAAGAGATTCTGTGAAGGAGGTAAAACTCAAACACATCTACACGTGAGACTTGCACCGGTCGACATAGCGATGTGGTGCAACTTAGACTTGACTTAGGGCCAATTCCAAGGGTGAATTCCAATTCCTCCCTTAACCCTCAATCTCAACCCTCATCTCAAAAATGCGCGCTCCCGCGAAGTGCAAGTGCTGTCCTGATTCTCAGAACGTCAAGTTGAGGGACAAGTTTAAGGGCTGTATCGCCCTCAATATTGAGATTCTCTGGCACCACCCTTGGGAGTAAGGGCTACCCAGAAGGCATTGTGTTTTTTCGCCAAGACATCTTCGAAAAATGGCGATGAAAAAAGCGAGCAACAAATGGAAGTATTTTCTTAGTTAATAAAGACATAAATATTACGAAACCATTTTATTGTCTTAGTTTAAGACTTTTTTTATGGATTATTGACATCGTTGTTGCGTAACATTAATTTTTTTTTAATTTACGATGTTTGTCAGCCGGACCGGTGGTCCCGGCTTCACGTTACTTGTATATCCTCGTTGTGTAGCGACGGAGGACTTCTTCTTTTTCGTCGTCGTTGTCTTCTTGACAGACTGGAGGAGTTAAGGGAGGAATTGGAATTGGCCCCAATTCCTCCCTTAAACCTCAATCTCAACCGTCAAAGACGACGACGACGACGAAGAAGAAGAAGAAGATGACGAAAAAGAAGAAGTCCTCCGTCGCTACACAACGAGGTATACAAGTAACGTGAAGCCGGGACCGTCGGTCCGGCTGACAAACATCGTAAATTAAAAAAAAAAAAAAATGTTATGCAAAACGATGTCAATAATCCATAAAAAATTCTTAAACTAAGACAATAAAATGGGTTTGTAATATTTATGTCTTTATTAACTAAGAAAATACTTCCATTTGTAGCTCGCTTTTTTCATCGCCATTTTTCGATGATGTCTTGGCTAAAAACACAATGCCTTCTGGGTAGCCCTTACTCCCAAGGGTGGTGCCGGAGAATCTCAATATTGAGGGCGATACAGCCCTTAAACTTGTCCCTCAACTTGACGTTCTCAGAATCGGGACAGCACTTGCACTTCGCGGGAACGCGCATTTTTGAGATTGAGGGTTGATATTGAGGGTTAAGGGAGGAATAGGAATTCACCCTTAGGTATGACAACATGGAAAAGACACTCTGGATGAGACAAAGGGAGACTTGTCAGGAGGTCTTGTCAGGACTATTTATACAAGGGGGCAGTGGAACACAGGCATGAACAATCGAGGGCAAGACTGAAAACGAGACACAAGTGAAAAACACGGGGACAAAAAAAAGTGGGAAAACAGGAAGAGGAAGGAAAATACAGAAAACAAATACGAAGACAACAGACTGTGAGATTTTTATTAAAAAACTGAAAAGTTTCACGGTCTGTGGAAACTTTCGCTGGATATCTTCTCTTCTGCAACCCCTGGAGATGGCTGGTGAGCATCCCAGCAGGTCAGCAGCTTGGTGGAGGAACTCCAGCAAGTCTTACCTCAACACGTCCTCATGCCTAAACGGGCCAAGCTGGCGCCGTTTGATAGGTCGACGTTTGCGCGAACGAGCTAAATCTCGGTGAACCTTGATGAGTCTCGCCTCCGTTTACCGACTTCCAGCCCGGCCGAGCCAAAGTTCAAATCTCTCGCTTGACTCATCCCATCGCCGGCCCCGACATGTCTGTGTGTGTGTGTGTGTGTGTGTGTGTGTGTGTGCACCCAGGCGGCTGGCGTCTGGCTCTTATAGTGAGGCCATTAAAAGTTAATCAGAGATGCACCATTGCAGCAGAGTGGGGAAGAATTGCCTCTGTCAGTGGCTCCGGGCACAGGAAATCATACCAGGGAGGTGGAGGAGGAGGAGGAAGGTGGGAGTGGGGGGGGTTATAGAAAGGCAGTGATAGAGACAAGAAAACACGAGGAGGAAGCAGACAGGCCGAAAGACAGAGAGAGAGAGAGAGAGAGAGAGAGAGAGAGAGAGAGAGAGAGGACGAGACAGTGTGTGTGTGTGTGTGTGTGTGTGTGTGTGTGTGTGTGTGTGTGTGTGTGTGTGTGTGCGTGTGTGCGAGAGAGAGATATTCTCATACTAACGAACCGCCATCACTTTGCGAGTTTCAACCGATGCTCTCTGAATCCCAACATCTGTCCCACCAAAAACCAAGCAGCCTCATTACGGCACCCTTCCACTAACCCACCACCCCACACACACACACACACACACACACACACACACACACACACACACACACACACACTCGCTCTCTTACACTCGTGGTCACATCCCGTTAAAGCGCAGGGCTGATGGTGGGAAAGTCTGCCCCCACTGTAGTTGTCACATCAGATCTGCGGCGCAACGGCCGAGGGCGTATGCATGCGTGCGTGCGTGCGCGCGCGTGTGTGTGTGTGTGTGTGTGTGGGTGGTGGTGGTGAGGGGGATCTAGGTCTGGGGCTGTGCCTGAGGGCCTCGCCTGCGCTACAAAAGACTCCACTCAACTCCGGTTAGTCCCCCTCACTAGCATATCTGCACTGACGGACCGCGCGCGCACACACACACACACACACACATGCACGCACGCACACACGCGCGCGCTAAGCTGGAGTCGCTCTGATTAGCGCTTCTCCCTCCGAACCCCGGCGATAAAGCGCGGGGCGCGAGGGGACGGGACGTTGGGCCGGGCGGAGGGGGATAAAAGTGAGAAGCGGCTCTTCCGGGTTTCGCCCCTTCGACGCGGCGCCGATTGATAACGAGCGCGGGTGCTTGTGTGTGTGTGTGTGGTTTTTTTTTTTCTTTTTCACGCGTGCGTGCGCGCGCCGCCGCGTGCTATCGCTCTCTTGCTGGGGGTGACAGGTTGGTCGGGGACTAATGCAGCGCGACGGAACTGAATGTGGCCCGGAGCAAAGCAGCTGCCTGCAGCCAGTCCTCATCCGAGCTGTCAGGCGCACGCGCGCACACACACACACACATAACGCATAAACACACGCGCACGCACTCATTCCAATGGAGAGAGAGAGTTTAGGATGGATACACACACACACACACACACCACACTGGCACTCATAAACACACTCGTGAGCATTAGAACCCCGTCACCGCTGCTTTTCTGCCTGTGTGCCTCCCAGACAATAATGGCTCTGCCTGGCTGAGGTGCCGGACATGACATTCCGGGTTGGGGCTGCTTTTGACTCAACACTCCATTTGGTTTTTTTTCCACCCACCCCCACCCCCCGATTTGTTTTTTTGTTTTGTTTTGTTTTCAGCAGCGGTGCTAATCGCAGGCAGCCGCTGAAGGGGCGAAACGGGCGAAAAGCTAGCGTACCGCCTCGCTTTTTTTCGTGCAAGTTGATCTAAGATTTCATGTCAGATTTTTTTATTGTAACTGCGTAACACAGGCGCCCCTTTTTTTTATTATTATTGCTGCACAAAAAAGTGCAACGTGGCACGATCTGGTCGAATTTCTGGTTCGCTGGAGGACGACGCAAGTGGCAGCGACTTTTTTCGCTCGTTAGCCTCCGAGCAACCGGGGGGAGAAAAGGTTTCAAAGCAGAGTAAGTAGCAAGAAAGTGAGAGTTTATTTATACGGCAACACTCACTGCACGAATGCACAAAGTGCTTCACGGCAATTAATAATGATAAAAATGCAGTCAAAATATAGGTAGCATCGATAGGACATACAGAAAATTACAATATACAATGCAGGCTAAAAGTAGCTACCTGGGGCCCTGAAGTTTCTAAAAAGGTTTCTCAAAAATAGCTGGGAGCAAAATACCAAAGAACAGGTGTCCAGAAAGGCAACACGCCCGGAAGAGATCAAACTAGGGCTCCTCCAAAGCCAACCAGAGTGAGTTTTCAAAGGCTCCTTAAACGTGGAGAGGGAGCAAGGAGGAAATTTCAGGGAGGGAGGAAGATGCTTCCACAGCACGATCACCCCTGGTCTTCAAACGGGTCCAGGGCAGCGCCAAGACACCCTGATTGGATGACCTCAGGGAGCCAATCAGGTTCCCCGAGGTCACAGATGAAGAGTGTTGAGGTCACAGATGTAAGCCGTGAGGCGGGAATAAAACAAGGGCGGAAACGTATTTCCCTCAAACGATTGGCCGCTCGTCAGTGCAGTGGTTCGCAGTGGCGGTCGAGGCTCAGCGCTACACAACGCAGTAGGAAAGTACACACTGCTTCCAGGTTGAATGTTCAGAGATGCTATTTTACACAGCTACTGGTTGTTCATGAGATCTTGTTGACTTTCTAAGGACTCCAACCAGTCTGACCTATGACCCCTGAACACCAACCAGGCATCCACAACCAGGCCTTGGTTAAAAGCCACTTACATCCCTCTTTTCTTCCCCCCATCCTGACGCTCAGTTCGAGAGCGATTAGCCACTTGTGTTAGCGAGCCATCAAACACTCGACCTAATAAAGTGGCCAGCGAGCACGTCAACGAGTCGCCACCAACACCCCGGTTCCAGATTCCAGATTCGAGAACTTTATTCGTCACGCTGGAGGTGCAGTGAAGTGACAAGATGACAAACCCTGCTGCTTTGTCACGAAACACCTCTCAGCCTCTTGCATCGCGACCTCTTGCGTGTCCCCTTGCAGAGACACAGACGGAACAATCCGAGGTCGTCAGCTGAACTCCAGTGCTCGGCTCGACTCGTCCTCGACGAACGGAGCCCGGATTTGTCGCGGTGGAACTGCGATGAAACGGCGAGGCCCTCAGATGAGAATGTAGGCCATATCCCTGTATGTACGCGTGATTTTCTGCTGAGTAGCCGACTCTGGGCTCGGGCTCGGGCTCGGGCTCGTCGCCATGAAAGCGAGAACAACTGTTGGTCACGTTTGCCCTGCAACGACGCCTCGGAACGTCGCCCGTGGCCACCGCCGCCTTCTCCCGTCTCAGCTTCAGAGGCTCCGAGCCGACCTATATTACGGCCCCGCTGGGACCGCCCCCACCCCCACCCCCGCCCGCTGATTATACTAATCTCCTCTGCTGGTTGCCCCCCCCAAAAAAAAAATGGAAAGAATTGGCATGCAGCCGCGTTGTCTGACAAAAGCTGGGGGTTCCCCGCCTCACCTCGCTACACAACCAGGAAGTTCGCCCGAGATTTTTAAAAGGACTGTCGGGACCCTGCGGTCCGAAGCGATCGGCCGGGGGCCCTCGGGTTCGGCGAGGAAAGAAATGTTTCTGATCTGAGCGGGAACAAGAGGAGGTTTTACTCCAAACGTCGTGCGAATCATCTTAACTAAAGCAGCTCCGCTTGACCCTCGTCCCCTCCTCATCAAAAGGTGCTGCGACATTTGGGCTTTTTTTTTTTTTGGGTGTCTGTCCTCTCAAAGTGTGTGTGTGTGTGTGTGTGTGTGTGTGTGTGTGTGCTGGGTGGGGTGAGGGGGTGAGGTGGGGGTCCCTCCACTTTATTGGGGCTGATGTTCAACTACCCCCATGTTTACATCCGAGCCGGGGCGGTTGCCATGGAGACGGAGTGCCCCTCTTAACTGGTGCACTCAGGAATAATGCATTGTTGAACAGTGCCTGAGGCTACGCGCGCACACACACACCCGCCCGTGCACTCACACACACACACACACACACTAATCCTTAACATCTGCTATAGCGTATGTGTCGGTGAGCGTGTGTGTGTGTGTGTGTGTGTGCAAGTGGGTGTATGTGAATTAAAAAAAAAAAAAGAAAACAAACCCTCACATCAGTGCTTCTCTGCAAATGTATTGATAATCACAGTCAAGGAAGACTCCATTAGGGTCGGTGGCATTTGCCCACAGCGGTTGCCGGCACGTTCTACTGTATGTGCGCGAGAGACTGTCAAAGTCACCAGGAGCGCAGAGCGAAGGGGGTTTGACATGGGAAGGCTTTCTTTTTTTTTTTCCACACTACTGGTGCTCCCTCTAGTGGCGGGCTATTGTCACTGCTCACGAGGAAAAGAGCCTCCGAAAAAAGAGAAACCCTGAAAAGATGATGGTGGAGGCAAAGCAGGAGCAGGTGATGACTGGTGACTTTTCTACATTCCGAGCAGCCCCACCACGCTTCCCCCAGAAGCTGAAGAGGGGGAGGTGAGGGGTGTGGGGGGGAACAGATCTTCTCTGGTAGGTGAAGATCCAGGAGCTACCAGCGTCAGCGCGGGGCTTTGCAGCAGCGTCCAGGCAGATCCTGTTGGTGGGGGGATCAGCTACTCGTCCTGAGGCACTGTACCGGCGATAATTACCCCGCTCGGAAAAAGAAGTTCATAAGGGACCGCCGACCCCTCCTCCACCACCACCACCATCGCCGAGAAGAACCCATAGCATGAGAAAAAGTTTCCACTTCACCTCTGAGCGCGCAAAAGTTTGCGCTCTCCTCCGACAAAGTTGCACGAGAGTCGGATGAAGGGGCCCGTTCAAGAGCGCCGAGACGTTTTGAAAGTGTAATTAGGGCCTCTCGAGTTTGTGAAAGTTTGGGAGGTCTGTTGTGTCGTGTTGTGTTGTGTTGTGTTGTGTTGTGTTGTCGGCGCTGGAAATTCGAAAGTGAACCTCAGCTGATGGAGTCAAGGGGGGTTCATGTGACAACACAGGCTGTTTAACGAGGGGTAATTGCTGCTCGAGACGTGCAAAGGAAAGGAGAAAAGAGGAGGATATTTTATGCATGCACGCTACATTTAGGCAACGCGCCCCTTTGTTTTCTTTTATGCGCGAGCCTCCCGGAGTCGACGCCGCTGTTTTCTCGCCGTCTTTCCGCGCGTCGTCGCCGCTTTTTTTCGCCGACATTAGGTCGGCCCTTTCATGGCGATGAACCTTGTTTAAATTTGAATGCGAATTTGAATTTTAGAGGATAAATGAGGGGGGTGACGGGTGTGGGGGGGTAGCGGGGTGAGAGGAAAAAGAAAGTGGGAAAGAGAGAGAGAGAGAGAAAGAGAGGGAGAGAGAGAGAGGTTGTCAGTTGCCTGTCTGTGTTTAATGGAGGTCCCTGGTGTCGCCCTCGGGCTCCTTCACTTCACAATTAATGGAGGATCTCTCGGGGGAAAGCCATGCTTCTCAATAACACCTACACACACACACACACAGGCGCACACACACACACACACACACGCGCACACACCTAGCAATAAACCTTGCGGTTGAGCTGAACTCTGCACCGGCGCGATGCCTCGACCTGAGCCTCCTCTTGTGCCGAGGGGTCCAGAGCATCGCCCGGCTGCTAGCTTGTTTGCTAGCCTGTTTAAACCCTGAACTCGGCCTGCGCGCAGCGTCAATAGCGTCAACGGCGTGCAGATGCAGCCACACAAGCGACGCCCGCACACAGAAGAGACAGTGGCGGCGGAAGCCGTCGGAGACGTGATGAGGTAACGCATCGCGGCAAAAGGAAGCAGCGAAAGGCTTTTTTCCCTCGGAGCTCGGGGTTGATTATGTCTCCGCTCTGATCTGCCCGCTTTGCTTTTTTCCTCACGGATCAGCTCCCGGTGTGGCTTCACGCTGTATGCGAATGTATGTTTGAAGTATAAGCTAAGGCCCCCCCCCCAATGCACGCCTTTTTCCCGGAATTCTACTGCCGCTTGTGCTGCTTCTACTCAGGGGTGGCGGAGGTGCCGCAGCCGGAACCAGCTGTCTCTGGGCCGAGGCTGCTCCCAGCCTGGGCGACTGGCCAGAGCATCGCAGGGCCATGTGGGGAGACAAACAACTGCCACACTCACATTCACACTTAGAGAGATCGGGGGGGAAATAACATTTGCATGTATATACAGTATGTATGTATGCATGTGTGTATGTATGTATGTACGGTATATGTGTGTATGTTTAAATTTATGTGTGTATACGTATATATGTATGTATGTATGTATGTATGTATCTATGTATGTATGTATGTGTGTATGTATGTATGCATGTATCTATGTATGTATGTACTGTATATGTGTGCATGTGT
Organism: Thamnaconus septentrionalis; assembly: GCA_009823395.1. Taxonomy (NCBI): domain Eukaryota; kingdom Metazoa; phylum Chordata; class Actinopteri; order Tetraodontiformes; family Monacanthidae; genus Thamnaconus; species Thamnaconus septentrionalis. Next base: position 15,142,982 of record CM020519.1, read on the forward strand.
GTAAATGTCTGTATATTTATGTATGTATGTATGGACGTAATGTATACGTGTGTGTATAAATTTCTGTATGTTTATGTACTGTATGTATGTATGTATGAATGTATATATTTATTTATGTATGTATGTATGTATGCATGGATGTATGTAAATGTGTGTTTATGCTTATATATGTATCTGTGTATTGTTATGTATGCATGTGTGCATATATGTTTGCGTGCATGTATGTTTGCGTGCATGTATGTACCCATTTTTTTAAATATGGACATCACATCTAGACAATCGCATTGGAACAACCAGATTCATGTACATGATACAAAATTTTAAAACCACTTGTTAATATCTGACAGAGTAATCAATACAACAAAATTTCATGATTATGAGCTGTTGCAAAGTTGTTTTTATTCTGGTATTTGTTTAAGTGTTTAGATGTAAACTAAAAAGGTAGTGCTGAAATAGGCTACACTCTTGTCATATTTGTTTTAAGCTAGGAGAATGATGTCCACAGCTGGCTAGCCACCATGACAACTGCTCAGTGATCCCGCTGTGTGCCCAGTCCCACATACAGAGAAAAAAAAAAGGAAAATTCTGGTAACTTCTTTGCATTTAGGCTCCAAACAGCAAAGGATGTGGTGAGGCGATGCAATAGGTGAAAACCCTCTACATCTCACAACATCAGCAGAAAGACGACTGCTCAATGAGACTCATGATGATACCTTACATTACCTCCAAAGATTCATGTCATTTTTTGAATACAAACTGATCGGCTATAGTATAATACAATTGACTTTATGAATAAAAGTTCTTAAAAGAGACTGCCAACACAGAAATACCATGGGATGAGCGAGCTCTTGTGCTGAAACTAGCTATTAGCGAGACGGTTCACTTCATTAAATTTCCTGATTGTTAGATTTCAAGAACATGATTGCAAAAACAAGTTATCAATGCATTCACTGGAGCAATGAAAAGATCAGGGTTCAGGTAGAGAAGACTTGCAAGTAGAATGAATACTGAAAATAATAAAAATAAAAAAATAAAAATGTGGTTCCTGAGCACATGTTAAAATCCAATAAAGTGTTAAGCGCGATGAGACGCCTTTATAGCCTCGCAATGCCGTATGCCGTTTCCTGCCACTACTCCCACCGCTGGGTGTCGTGTGTGCACGGCGCCCTCTGATTGGTTAGCTGCTCTGGTTCACCTGGACACCGCCGTGTGTGTGCGTGTGTGTGTGTGTGTGTGTGTGTGTGTGTGTGTGTGTGTTATTTTTTTCCCCATCTCCCTCTTTCCCCCTTCACTGTTTGCATATTCATCAGAGAGCTCATGAATATTGATGACCTGGCTGCAAGCGCAGTGGGTGCCAGTGGCTGCAGGGCATTGTGGGAAATTAGCACCATCACTAATTGTGATCCGCCGCCCCTCGAGTGTGCCAATCAAAATCAGGAAGGATGATACTTACGGGGGCACCTGTAGCTCTAAGGACGTATGCATGATGAGTTGTGTGTGTGTGTGTGTGTGTGTGTGTGTGTTTGGGTGTGGGGGGGATTTATGTGTATGTGCAAGAGTTTGCGTGTGTGCGTGCACGCATATATGCACATCCAGGGCCGGGGGAACCACTCGGTTGCTATGGTAACCTCTACCACCAGAGCGCAGGAGGCTGAGGCCACAGGGTCTCGGTGTGCGAATCAAAGATCTAATACCCATCATGCAATTCTTCGGCCAATCGATGTGTTTCGCTCCCTCAAAAGACGGTGTCGGTTTCCGACACCTGCACTTCACACATCACCAAATGGACGCTCCATACTCTTCAGTTTCATACTGGTGACATCGAAGAAGATGGTTGCTAGCCACAAGCAAGCTAACAGTCTTCTCCTTTCACTCAGGCATTACTGTTTGGGCGTGCAGTGAGTTTAAAGGTCCAGTGTGTAAGATTTTTGAGGAAGCCCGACATTTAAGGTAGCCTGCCTGACAGCGCGTTTCATATTTAGGGACTTGTCAGGCGGGCTTCCTTAAAAAATGGCGGCGCAAGATGGCAGCTAACTAGGCGCAAGACCCTTATTGCTCTTTGAATATTAATAGTAATTTGGTAGGAAAACCAAATTACGTTTATTGTACTGCAAGGATACATTCTTATTTATGTATTCATAGGCAGTATGTTAAGCTTTTATGAAGATGAAAATCATAAATCAAGACAAATTTTACAGCATTCGTAAAATGCGGCTGCTAGTACTCATTACAACCAGTATGTGCAAAAGTATACCATAACAGTATACCATAACAGCCCTGTAAAATTATTCCACCCTACAACAAGAGAACTCCATGGCAGCGTACCAAGTTGAAGTGCACTGACAGACGTATGTGAGCTTGGACACACGGTTGCACTGTTCTTGACCTTGGCTTGGAGGATGACTTTCTAGTGTGTTTTAAACTGAAAGTGCACAGGCATGGTTTTCTGTTATATATATATATATATATATATATATATATATATTAGCATGCTGGCTAAGACCGCTAAGTTTTGACCAGTTTGACCAGACAAGTTCTTATTAGAAATTGTTAGCAGCTTAAAATTTACTATTTATTGAAAACGAGGTCATACCAGAAACTGGAAGAAAATTGGCGATTCACCACTTTACTCTTAACTTAATGCAGTTAGCTGGCACGGTCAACAAGCTAGCTAGCTTGGCGTTGTAGCTTATAGGATTTGACAGCGCTACATTCAGGGACTGATTCTAACTTATGTGCGTACTGAGACATGAAATTTATAGAAAGTCTTCTCACTTTTCTCATTGTAAAGCTTTTTTGCACCAAAATATGAATTTGATGGATTGAATTGTAGACTTAGTTAAGGAAGCCTAAGCTAAAGCTAAGCTCTAAAAAAAAAAAAAAAAAAAAAAGTGCTTTGTCTCGAGTTCATCTTTTTCCATTTTTTTCTCCTCGGGCCTGCGAGTCCCCCAATTGTAAGTTGAGACTGAAGCCGGATGCAAACAAAACATTCCAATTTAGGAACGAGAACTCGCTGTTCCGCCGTCCTTGGCATAGTCAAAGATACTGAGCGGCGCTCCCGGCGTGAGGACATACAGAGCCCACATGTAACCTCCCCCGATAAAAAAAAAAAAAATAACCGCGCTCTTCAATTTGCACAGCAAACGGCTAATATTTACCCTCTCATGTTCGCTTCGGCCCCCCTCGCAGACTGCGACATCTGCTGCTGCGCGACGGCGGCGATTGCATCATCAAGAACAGAACAAAAGCAACTTACAAATGTCATAACCCTAAAACCGACGTGACGTGTTTTAAAGGCGCTACCCCGGCCTCCGCCCCCCGTGATGTTTCCACACATCTCCGCCGTGTATTCGGGGGGACAGAATCGCGCTCTGCTATTTCACCACCTTCCCTTTTCCCCGTTTTATTTTATGCCATTTTATTTTATGTTATTTTTCGACGGGGGTGGGTGGCGGGAGATGGGGGGGGAGTTTCCAGAGCGGCTGCGTCTTGATGAATTGCGTGGCCCTGCGTTGGAAGTGCAAGATACAACAGTGTATTGCAGGTGAGTGAAGTCATTAATATTTCCTCTGTATCAATATCACTGTTGGAATGATGTGTGCAAAAAAAAAAAGGGTGTGCGAGTGTGTGAGTGTGTGTGTGAGTGCTTCAGATTGACAGGTGGATGATCTCAGTGAGTAGCGCACCCTGGGATCGACTGCATAATCAGGGAGACAAAGGAGCAGAGGAAGAGACGACGAGAGAGGGAAAGAGAGGGAGTGTGTGTGAGAGAGAGAGTGCGAGTGAGTGAGTGTGTGTGTGTGAGAGAGAGAGCGAGAGAGAGAGAGAGAGAGAGAGAGGGATGATAGAAGCAGAGAAGTGCAGAATAGTAAAATTCCCAGAGGGCTGAAGGGGTTGTGCGCTCTCGTCTCTGTTTATTTCCCTGCATTCGTTTGAAATGGATTGTGTGCAAGTGTGTGTGTGTGTGTGTGTGTGTGTGTGTGTGTGTGTGTGTGTGTGTGTGTGTGTGTGTGTGTGTGTGTGTGTGTGAGCGCGCGCGCGCGAGAGAGCATTGTGCTATATGTAAACCATCAGCCTCTGAGAATACGTGCGTGTGCGCGCGCGGCGTTTGTTTGGCAGCTGTTTGATGGTTTTGCAGCCGTAAATGGGGTTGGTTGGTTGTGAGAGCCACATCAGGAGACTTCCCTGGTAATTACGCCGCCGAAGTCAAGCAACGGCACGCGCTCACGTGCACGTGCGGGCTCGTGCGGCGCTTGTGTCTGCATGCCCCCCCCGCCACCCCGCGCGCGCGTTGCAGCGCAATAACGCGAGTGTTGGGCTGTGATCTCAGGTGCGCGCGTCGCAAAGCTGCGGTTGACACCCGCGCCCCGTTGTTGCGACGGTAAACAGGATCACTTGAGCTTTGCGGGCCGAGCCGAGGCTCAAAGCCGGAGGAGTTTGCTGTGATTGACCAACTACCTGGAACTTTCGCTGGGTGTTGTAACATCTGCACTTGTGTGTAAGAGCGGATAAACAAACGCATGGGGAGATTTTTGTTGGACTGTTGACAGAGGAGCAGTGGGGGTCACTGATTAGTGACGGTGGCCTGCCAGGTCCATAAAGGCACCTCCCAGTCATTGTAAGGAGTTGACTAGGCCAGCTCAGCCTTCTCTGCTAGCCTAACCATACTAGAAAAGTAGCTACATTTTCCCGTAAATATCATAAAAGAGTTATTCGACATTGTCTGTTCTCACATACGCGTCCTGTGATTGGATAAGGCTCTGAGAACCTTATAGACTGAACTTAACCCAGAGATGCGGTTGACACCACGACGAACCCACGATGTTTGAGGGAGAATATAAAGATTTCGTTGGATCATCAGCCATTTTTAACATAAGTAACATGCTGCCAACATGTTCAATTGTTTAATAATTTAATAGCTCAATAGTTCGTTTCGTTATCGTTTCATTGGTCTCTCATACAAAACTGCGACAATGCGCTTTATTGGACAAGCTTGGACAAGAGTTTTAAGTGCAGTTTTGGTGGACTTATTAAAACTTTGTTGAGGAATCTCTTAAAATTTTATTTGTATGTTTTGACAATATCAGTGGCCTTAGTCACTTAGTCTTAATTATTTTTGAAATTATGATTGAAATGCTACGGAAACTAGGTTTTGCTCAACTAGGTCACCTATATAAAGGTGATGTAATGTCTAAGTGTGATTCTCTATGGATTTTCAAGTCGTAGTGCCATATTGAGGGTAATATGAGGTGTGTTAATTCAGGATGGACTAAATATGACGTCACTGATGGCCTAGGCGTGAAATGCTTGGCCCGCCACTGATCCACGCATTGAATTATACTCAGTTTGTTTATGATTTGCCTCCAAATTCAATCACTCAAACAGTAGACAAGGAAATACTCAAATTGCTCTCAGTCGGTGGCAAAAGATATGAGGTGTAAAAATTGAGAGGGTGCATGTCGATAGTTGCCAATAATGGCAAACAAATAAGGTGTTTTGGTTTCAGACCAGTGTTTCTCAACTGGTGGGTCGCAACTTCACAGTAAGGAGTGTAGCATGGGAGGAGAGTTGAAGGGAGGTGACCAAAACATTAATTTATACATATTAAATCATAATAGCCCTACTATAGCCACATAACAACATAAACATTTCAACCCAAGATATGCATTTAAACACAAGAAATATTGATTGTCACACACACACACACACACACACACACACACACACACACACACACAACAATTAAAGGGCAGTCACCCCTTAAGTCCATTAAAAATAAAGAAAATACCCGGGACTTTGTAACTCAAAACTTAGTTATGGTACCATTTTGTTGGAGCTCATTTGTACCCTTCGTGAACAATGTACACAGTACTCACTGATCCGACGACGACACAATCACGGTCGGGTGTGGACGAAAACCCGGCCTTGATGACACGTCCGTGTGCGCAGCAGATCGGCGGCAATGTGAAGACCTGAGCGCCCTCTACACACCAACGGCGGCGGCATGCGGTAGCAGGCTAGCAGGTCGGCGTGCAGGATTTGCGGCGTCGAAGCTGGCAGGATGAAGCCGGCAGGCAGCCAGACAGGCACACTGTACAGAAATTCCCAACACTCGTTCATTCCCATAAATGTTCATGTTGCCACCTATTCACCAAATGTGTCTACTTACTCAGGAATCCCAGCACGGAATACTCTCCCACCCACGCGGTCTCCTTTTTCTCCGGGCTAGCGAGGCTGAAGCTAACTAGCAAAGTAGCTCTTCAAGTTATCTTCCTCATCCTCGTGCTATCCCGACACTTCCCCGCGCTGTTAGTCGCCCCCCCCCCTTGGAACCACGTGAGATGGCTGACACTAGGCTGAACAAACCTCCAACAGTTTCTCTATTCGTTCCACTGAGAGCGGCGGCCACCGGTTGCGAAACCAGGAAGATTTTTTTTTTTTTTTTTTTTTTTATTGCGTGTTGCTCCGTCCGTCCAGCTCTCTTTGAGCTTTTTCTTCGGCCACAGAGAACAGAAACGTCTGCAGTTCTTCGTCCGCCCATTGTACAGTTTCATAAGCATTTCAGTTTTTAATACGTAAAATTGTAAAAATAAATAAATAAATAAATAAAATCCACACGCTGTTTTGGTCTTTCGTGAATGACTTCTTCGGCTTTCGTCAAAACTCTTGCTCAGTGCCCGTTGCTACGTCACCCTTATGGTCTCTGCTCAGCACGCTTGGAACCCCAACGAACCAAAATCGTAACCCTTGGAGCCGTACCGAGATGGCACCTAGCGAACCTATGGAAAAATTAATATTATATATTAAAAATGATTGGCTTCTGAAAGATGGACACATTGTCGCCCACACAAACAAAGGAAACGACATGAGATGTTCAAGCATCCTTCAAAGCATGGGACAGAGCATAAAACACAATTCCTCCACATCAACTGTTAACTTTTCTCTCAACAGCAGCGTTTAACCAGCAACATTTCAAAATACACTGCATATTTGTTAACCGAACACACATCCAAACAAACACACTTTAATACAGTTCAAGCAGGGCACTACAGGAGAATAAATGTGGGTCCTGAGACTCCACCAGTTGGAAACCAGTGTTTTAGATGACCCTGTTAGTAAACCTTGCTCTTATTTTGTGACCATAATTTATCATATATTACTGTTAAAACTACTTCTACAGCTGGAATTCATTCAGATTTTATATATAAAGGCTTCATACTGACATTTTCCAACACAATCAGTTGACAAGCAAGCAGCTCATAAGCAATTTTGCCACAGACTGAGAGTTGCAAGTTACTTCCTGTTGAAAAAGATGATAACAAATATATTACCAGAACCTATATTTTATCAAGGTCAATAAGTCACGGCTGCAAACTTGCAATCCTAATAAACGCTAACACTGTGTTCCTTGGCTGGTCCAATCTGACAGGGACCAAGTGGCATTTTGTACCTTCATTACTGTTCTTTCCAACATGGTGGACTGTTGGCATGGCTGAGCCACACGTAGTTTTTCCATGAAGTCACAGATTTTTCATATTACTTTTTCACATCATAATTTACACCTGATTTTAGTAAGTTTTATTTGATTAAGCTGAACATTCATTTTTCACTCAGTCAGTCATCATCTTGTGATTTACAGCGAAAGGGAAGCTCACTTACTTCGTTTCATTGTATTAACAGCATGAATGTTTTCTGTGAGAGCATTTCAAGCCGGAGACGCAGGAATTGAGCTGAACCGTTTTCCCCAGCTCTCACTGAAATCCCCCCCTTCTTCCCCTCCCCTATTGTTGTACAAGCTGAGCTTCACGATTGAGCCTGAACATTTGTGAGTCAAATCTTATTAGTGGAAAAAACTGACAACAGAAAAAACAACTGCAGATGTTTGTTCTTTTTTTCCTCCCCTACAAAGACAAGCCTGCAAATGATGAGCAATAGAGGAGAAGACGAGGCTTTCAGTGTCAGGGCTGTTCTTCACAATACACGACACACACATTTATTTTTTTTTGTAAATTATTTATTTCGCATTTAATCCAGACAAACATCATCTGTCAACCATTCACTTCCGTATAAAAATGACATCACGGCCTGGAGCGCTCAATCTATTTCCAGTTGGTCAGTTGGTTTTCCATCCTGGAAGTTGAGTTGAATCATCACGTTTTGTTGTTTTTTTTGTTTTGTTTTTACACTTATTCACAAAGTGGAAAAAAGTGTTTGTGGAATCATGAAAATCTGAACGTGTCCGTTCCAATTTTTTTTTTTTCACATGCTTGCCATACAAACTTGCGCCCTGCGTCTGATGGCTGTTTAACCCACAAGTCTGTCCGGATCGTTCGACTGTTAAAGATTTCCTTTTAGCGGCAGCCTCGGCCTCGACTCCGTCTTGTTAATCCGGTGTACATTGCGCTCATCGCGGCTCCGCGCAGACTTACACAAATACAACATACATTCAAACGGCCCTGCTTTAAAAGATTACGGAGATTATGCAGGAATTACACGATCAAAGTCATTGAACCTGTGTCGCCCCTCCTCGCATGTGTGAAACCGCTACAGCTTTGAAAAGGAGGAGGGTGTGTGCGTGTGTGAGTGTGCGTGTGTGTTCGCTGTCCTTTTCTGTAAGGCCTGCAGGTTAATCTCCCCTCAGGCTGCGCTTCCACTGCAGTGCACTCTGCTGGCAGGGACGTGAACAAAAAAAAAAAAAAAAACCCTGGAAAAGTACAGCTGAGTGTGCAGGAACAGGGGTCCAGATTGTCAAGTGCGTTCAGGTCTTAGTGAATAAACACCCGCTGGTGATACAGTATGTGTTGAAATGTAGGCCTGAGCAGAATACATCTCTTCTGCTAATTATTCTGCGTGTTTTCTGATGATTACATGATTCTAGGGCAGGGGTGGGCAAACTCTTTGACTGGTGGGGCCACAATGGGTTCGAAAATATTCCAAGAGGGGCCGGACAGGGATCGGATGGATGGAGTGTTTTGTTGACCCACCTCATAAGAGAAAAATATAAATCATGGGATATGGAGAAAACGTGTCGCTTTAATGTCGATGGAAAATGAACAAAACTGTGACAACAAAATGTTTGTCTTTGGAGCCCCACGGTATTTAGCCCTTTATTGAAATTACTCTTAACGCACTGAGAAAAATTGCTGAAATAGGGCTATTTTATGACTTGACTTGAAGTTTGGCAGGCCGGATTAAGATGATAGATTAGATTAGATGTTTTGGACGTGAAGCCAGAGAGGCCTGACCAGGATGTTTTGGACATGTACAGTGAAATGAAGGTGGTTATATGAGTAGAAGGATGCTGAGGTTGGAACCTGCAGGCAGGAGGCCTGGTGGAAGAGAAGAGTAGAAGATTTATTGATGTAGTGAAAGAGGACATTGAGTTAGTTGATGTGAAAGAAGGGGACTCAGGGTGAAATGAAGGCAGGCGATTGGCTGTGGCCACCCCTGTAGGGAAAAAGGCCCAAAGGACAAGCAAAATGAATGGAAGCTGTGTCACAAATAATTGATCAAGAAACCTAATAACAAACAAACGCAATTGTGCAAAACCACAAGGAGGATCATTCCTGCGCTGCTCGATTTCTGAACAAGCAAAACAGGGAGAAAAATCTGCTTTGCAACCGACGCTGAACCCACAAAGAGCCGGCAGCTATAGATTCACTTCTGACCTCCAGCGGCGGCCCCCGTCTGGTCCTCCTCCATTTGTTCACAGGACCCACCGTCTGCATTTAGTTGCGTACGACGGGGGCTTCCGGCGGAGAGTTCAATTTCACATCAATTATGGCTGCGGCGAGAATCGAACCCGACAAAAGGGTCAAAGGCCTGTTTGACTCTTGGCAACGGTTGGAGTGGGCGCGCAAACAGAGAGCCTCGGTCGGAGCCGCCCGGAGCCACGTTTAAGGTAATAACGCGCGCGAGCACATTGCAATTTAGCAACTTGTCTTCTCCAGCGCCGCATGGCGTTCCTTTGAAAATCCCACAGAACAAAACATTATGCAGTTAACAGGAGCGCGCCGGATAATGGGGTCGGATTAGCGCCGGCTGCGTCCAATGAGTGGTTGTTTGTTTTTTTGTTGTTGTTTTTAAATAGATGGTACTATGATGCAGAGAGGAAAAGAAGAGGAGATGAGGAGGAAAGAGATGATGAAAATCTGCAAGTGCATTTTTGCTCTTTCCTCCTCATCTGCGCATCATCACCATCAACCCCCCGCCCCTTCCCCCACTACCACCACCACCACACCCCCTTAAGCATCCCCCACCACCCCCCCTCCCACCACTCTTAAAAAATGATGGGAAATAGTCAAAAGACTTTTAGCTTTCGTGTGATCTTCGGGAGCACTTCAGAAACTCTTGAAAAGAGGAGTTAATGAACATCGATCGGCGCCTGCGCGCACGCACGAACGCGCGCAAACACACACACACACACACACACACACAAACACGCACACAGGCGGAGATGCGCAACTGCGCAGCCGCGCTTTCTGATCCAACAGCTGCTGAAGTTTGGAGTTTGAAAGATCAATTTTACAACATCGGTTATGGCCGAGTGATGGCTGTAAATCCGCTGTTTAAAATACTGTTAGTCACTCAGACTCTCAAGACTTTTCATCGATCGCCTGCATGGACGGAGAGGAAACCCCCTCCTGAGTAGAGGACGTGGCGTCACAACCACTCTGTTATTATTATTATTATTATTATTATTATTATTATTATTATTATTATTATTATGTAATTCAACTTTTTTCCGCTAAAATGATCAGGAATGAAACCGCCCATTATGGAGTGTCTGCGCCTGTGCACTGATTGTTCATATTTCCGTGAACGCCCCCCGAGGATTACGCGCAGCCAATATGTTGGTCAGTGTCTGTCCGTTGGCGGCAGATTGGCCTTTTCTTCGCTGTTTGCGCAGCAGCTGACACGTGTCTGCACCCGGACTGACTTCAGCGGTAATTACGGCGACAAAGAGCGAACAATTAAAGGCGCTAATTGACAACACAAACCGGCGATGATACCCGCTGACCTCCTTCAAGTGGGCATCCCTGCCTATGTTGCTCAAGCGGAGGGACTTTGTGTTTTTGTGTGTGTGTTGTTGTTGTTGTTGTTGCTGCTGCTGCTGCTGCTGCTGCTGCTGTGCTTCAAGAATATAGGACGAGAAGGGAGACAAACTTTCCTGCGAGGGCGGAAGCCGAGTGGGCGGGGACATTTGTTTGATTCATTAACTAATTAATTAATTCAATAATTATGCGGGACAGTCCGAGTATATTGTTTCGTAATTTGTTAGGTGAACATTACAATCATAACGCTATTATTTATTTTCCCCTCCCCTCCCCTGCCAGTCTGGGCTGTTTGTATTCAGTGGTCCGCGGACTGTCCATTTAACAGCGACCACCTGTTTCCTGTTTCCTGCCTCCCTCCTCACCTCACGCACTTGCATGCGTGGGCCAGAAGAAATTAATTTGCCCGCAAATCTTGGGGAGAGGCTCGAACAAGGCAGAGACGACGCGCCTCCCCCTCCCTCCCTCCCTCCCCTTGTAAATCCCCCACAATTAGCAGATCCATATTAGCATATTAACCTGTGCTTCCTTCGCGAGGCGCTTCCTTTATGTAGGTCAGACAGCACTTTCTTAATTGCTTTTTTTTTGGAAGGGGGGCGGGTGTTGTTGATGGAGGAGGACAAACATGTTCCGGGCCGTTTGTTATGGGTCTGTCTTCATTAATGCCCAGTCGTTTTTTTTTTTTTTTGTCTTTTTTTTTTTTTTTTTTTCTTTTTGGTTGCCGGACGGACAGACTGACAGATAGACACACACACACACACACACACACACACACACACACACACACACACACACGGACTAGTCTACAGGAAGGAGTTAACGGACGCCCAGGGCCATATGAGCTCGCGGTGTCTGACCGGACCTGATTAAAACTACACAGCACAGTTTGTAAACGAGGCCAACACATGCGCACACACGGACAGACTGGAAGCGGCGGGCAGCATGTTGTGTTGTCACCCTATAACGGCACGCCGTGTGACGCTGATTGCACTATAATAGTTGGCCCTGAAAATTTTTTATATTATAAATTATATTATATTATTATTTATTTATTGTTTATTTAAATAAATAAAAAATACGCTTAGATTGAATATAAAAAAAAATTACATATTAAAATCGAGTCCTGGAGTAGATTACTGGCGTGAATGCGTGGCCGCTCAAGTGTCAAAATCCGCTCTAATACAATTAAAGATTCTCCAAATCCTATAATAGGCTGAGTGAACTGCACGCTTGATAATGATCTATAACAAACAAGTTGCTGACTCGCTAACAAAGTACTTAAACCAATCAGGGCAAAGTGTAGCGATCTGCTCGCTAACCCTGTTATCGCCTCACTTCCTGTTGGGTTAAAGTAGATGGATTCACACCGTATTTGTGTCATAGTACGGGATTATATTTCATTATAATTCTGTGTAATTCATTGTGTGCAAACATGCCTATTGCGACAGGTTGTCTTTTCAGGGGTCTACATTAATGACAATCACACTAGTTGTTGTTTTTTTTTGTTTTGTTTATAATTTATTTTCTTTCTTCTGAATTCAGTTCCCAAATTCTCCAGGAATCAATCCTATGATTGAACGAGTCGCCTCACAATTTCCTGACACTTGCTCCACAAATATCTCTCTCTCCCCTTTTCTCTCTCTCTCTCTCTCTCTCACACACACACACACACACACACACACATACAGACACTGAACATTCACAAACCCCGAGGTTGATCTAAATTCTCGCCTCTGGGCTGTGTACTGTGCGGCGGGACTTTTTTTTTGCCGGGGCCTTCTTCTTTGCCTCCCTGCCTCGTCGGGCGGCAGATGGACTGGCTCCTTGTCCGCAGATCAGCGCGCATCTGGTGCGGCGCTACACCAGCAGCCCCCCGGTAAAGTAAAGCGAAGCGGGGCCACTCGTCGGCACTAAGCTAAGCCTGGGAGCCCGTCTACCGTGCAACTGGTGCCTCGGGTGTGTCGGGTGGCATCGGTGCGATGCTGTTCACCATCGCACACACACACACACACATACACAAAACTATTGCGTTGAAAGTGGAAGTTGCTAAGTGGTCCATTAGACGAGGGGGGCCTTTAAATTGCGCAGGAAACCGCAGCTGAATGGCTTTAAGTGTATGTATAAATATATGTGTGTGTGTATATATATATATATATATACATCGGATTACTCCTTAATCAGATAAGGAGTGATCCTTATCTGATTAAGTAAAAGAAGTAATTTAATTACTTCCTTTCCTACTTTGTTTCATAAGTAATCAATTACTAAGTACTTTAGTTAAAAAATACATAAAGTAACAGTTGAGAACGTCTTGTTTCCTGCACATAACGAACAACGAACCACAACATTCTTTGATTTAGACGAGATGAACTCAACATAATGTTTGTATTTCCAGCTATTCAACGCAATCGCTGTTTTTTTCTTTTGCCGCCGCCATGCTTGTTGTTGTGCGTCGTCGCATATCAAGGATGTTGCATGCACGGCTGCATCATCAATCTGCGATATCATTGTTGTTGTTCTACATTTCAGACATTTTGTGGATAAAAAAAGACATGTTTAGCTTGCAAAATATTTCAGAAAAGTAATGAAATTCTTACTTGATAAAGTAATTATGATATAATATCCAGTTTTGCCACAGTAATCCCGTTACATTACTCCGTTGCTAAAAGGAGGTTTAATTACAGTAGTAGATTACTTAGTAATAGATTACTCGCCAACACTCTATATACGTATTTACCTATACACATAATCAGACTGACGGTTGGCACATTTTATTGAACGCCTGCTCGGTTCGAGCTCCTCTCCGCCACCCACTTTTTTTCTTCTTTTTTTTCAAACTTGAGCAACTATAGTCTCAGGTAAATCGGAGCCTTTTGATCCGATCTTGATGGTGATATGAGAGGAAGCGGGTTAAGCTGCCGCCGCTCCAGCTGAAAGCCAAATACGCCAGCGTGATTTTCCTCCGCAGACTTGAAATCAAACCGACCCCCACGTCTCACATCTCCCGCAGCCATTCCGGCTGCAGGGGAGTTTTTTTTATTTATTTTTTTTTTGCCAACCCAACCGTCCCGAATGAAGCGAGAGAAAAAAAAAAACAGTGCAAGAAATCGCTCTGCAGGTTTATCAATCAGAACCTATAAACGCACCTAAATAGGCACCAGAGCTCTGACTCTCTTCACCCAGTAGCCCCCCACTCCTCACACACCCCCTCCCCCATATTCATTTTTAAATAAATTATACCTGGCGTGCGACAACCGGCCTTCACCGGTCTGGTCGTGCAGAGGCTTCACGTCGAGCCCCGAGGCGAAACAATCGCTAACGGTTAATTAAAATATAAAAGGGCCTTGAGAACTTTCTCAAAGGAGCGCATTTAAGAGCGCCCCCCCCCCCCCAACATCCTCTGAGTGTCTCGGGCCGGAGCGCTTCAGTTTATTTTTTGTTATTGTCTGTTTTTGTTTTTGTTTTTGTTGTTATAATGGAAGTGCAAGACTGCAGGCTATGGCGATTTAACGATCTTAATTTAAACCTAAGACTTGATTGAGAAATATGAGTGAACGGAGGGCTGGCAAGGAATCCTTCAGATGCGAAGAATAAAAGAAGAAATGAAGAATAAGAAACGACAAACATGTCCACTGCAATTATATGCAGTCGAAAATGTGAAACGTCACAATAGTCGTTGATATTAATTTTAATCATTAATTAGCATTGTTCAATATCATAATAAATTATTATTATTATTATTATTATTATTATTATTATTATTATTATTATATTATTATTATTATTATTATTATTGCTGATTAGGAGCGAGAGGGAGGCGCGTTCAGTAACAGATGGGAGGAGAAATAGTTGCTTAATTAAAGTGCAGAGTCAATCCGGGCGTCCCGGCGTCAGCGCCGTGTCACAGTCTGCACTTTAATAATATCAGCGAGTCGCTTTGCTTTACAGTTGGAGCCGCGCGGCGAAAACAGCACCAAAACAAGACTGATTAGGGCTTATGGGTTCGAGCCGCTGCTCTCTCTCCTCTCCTCTCCTCTCCTCTCCTCTCTCGCACCCCTCCTCCTCCTCCTCCTCTCTCTCTCTCTCTCTCCATCTCTCTCTCTCTCTCTGTCTGTCTGTGGTTTTGTTTTGAGTCGCGGGGAATCAGACAGAAACCTCTCCTCCTCCGGTTTCCTCTCCTCCCTCCTCCTGCTTTATTTGCCGTTGCGTCTCATCAGGCTGCGACCACAAGCTCACTGGGCTCCCCACCACCTCCACATTTCGCATTCCTGTTGCTTCTCGGCTGACCCGAGGGGCTGAAAGACGGCGTATATTCAAGTCTAATATCACACATGCAGGCCGCTCCTCCGTGCAAGTCGTTCACATCATCCCGGGCCGTGGCTTTGTTATCGGCCCCTGAATGATCGACAGTGCAGATTCACTTAACAAAGCGTATTATTAGCATTCAATTAGAAGGCGAAAAAAGGAGAGAGAGAAAAAAATCCCACTTCGTCATATTTTTTTTCTCTTTATTAGACCACAACAGAGCACCCCGAGGGCGCGTGGCTCAGGTGAGTTACAGCAGGAGGAGGAGAGGCAGAATAACAGAGAGGCAGAGACAGCCAGAGAGAGCAGGGAGAGGTCACCATGCTGACCGACTGACCGAAAAAATAAAATACTAACTACTGGAGCCAAGGTGCAAGCAGAAAAAATAAGAAAAACCGCATAATAATAACAATGACGATAATATTATTATTATTTTTATTTTTATTATTATTATTACTACTACTAATAATAATAATGATAATAATAATAATAATAATAATAATAATAATAATAATAATAATAATAATAATAATAATAATAATAATAGCAACAACAATAATAATAATAATAATACAGACTCTTTCATTCTTCGAATCAAACGTAAACAAGCCTGCGGTTACAAACCTACACAAACAATGCTAATTTGTGAAGAGAGAAAAGGTCTCGTGCCTCAGTCTTACTCACAAAGGCTGTCCTTAAAGTAAAGCCCCCCTCCATCCCCATCATAAAAGAGAAATAAATAAATAAATAGATTATGCTCATCAAAAGCACGTTTCTTTGGAAAAAAACGGTCTCGCTGAAAAGAATAATCGGCTTTTTTACTATTTAAACACAAACACAAAAAGGAAAAAAGGAAAAAAACGAATTAATGAATGGGATGTTGTTCTTTTTATTTAATTCATTTCAAAAGTCCATCAGAAATTAATTTAAAAGTGAGGTGAAATATTTAGTAATTCGTTGTAAATATAAAATGACTGATTCATAAAAGGGTGCGCTCGCGACCGTTTTTTTTCGATTGTAGACTAATAACATTTAAATAACGATAAGAATGTCTTTAAACATGAATAACACCGATCCCCGTTGAGAAATGAAGAATGCATAAATCTAAAAAAAAAAATAAAAAATCCTCACCGAAAACAGGATGCTAAACTCAGCAAAGCTGTGACCGAAAACGTGTGAAAATGCAGCTATTTTTTTTTTTATTATTTTAATAACGAGTGAAATTAGTATGGTAGCATTTCAAAGCAAACTTACATTTTCGTTGAAAATCCGTCAATAGTTGAAAAAAAAGACCGGGGATAAATAAAATGCTGATAAATTTAAAAAAAAAAAGAAAAGAAAAAAAAGACAACGATTCTAACGTGGAAAGCGAGCAGGAGCCGCGGCGGAAAAATCGCAAACGGGTGAAAAAGGGGGAAAATGTCCACAAAAAAAGAGTCGAAAATGTCGAAAGAGGCGCTTGGTTCCTTATTAAGGCGAAGATACAATATTTATTCCGTGTCTCCTGGGATGCTGCGCTCCGTCTATTGTCCTCCCATTCCTCAGCGCTGATGCTTAATTTTCAAAACTTCTATATTACCAAGGGACCTACGACATCAGCCGAGAAATACCCCGCAAGTACAAAATCCGTGCGCCAGCCCCGTCCGTGCAGAGGGGAGACGCTCGCGTTCCGCCAGCTTCCACCTGCCGCTGCACCGCGAGGAGAGAGCGCCAAGGAGAAGAAGAAGGCGGGGTGGGGGGACTTTCCCATTTCTCCGGCTTTTCCTGAGGATTTTAACCCGTTTTCATTATCACTCGGTCGGCCCGGAGAGCGCAGAGGAGGGCGGAGGAGAAGAAGAAGAAGAAGAAAAAACCAACAACACCCGGGTTACTCTTTTGGAGCAAGAACAATGTCAGCGACCTTCCCTGGACTCGTCCACGATGCAGAGGTATAGGCTCATTTATTTACTTTAATATATATTTTTAATACATATACATCCAAATCGGCTGAGGGTGGCGGGGTGGTGAGAGTGGGTGGATGTAGTACCAACAAGGTGATGTTGAGTTTAAGGGAAGCGGCGTCCTCTCGGCTCGGGGAAATAAAATGCGCGAAGGGGAAGAAACGAACGGACGAACGGAGCGGTTTAAACTGACTGCAAGCGCCGGCTGGACGTCAGTTTTTTATTCGTGGGGACGTTCGAGTGAGAAGAGCCTCGTCGACGGCGGGGTGATTAGACCGTTTTTGTAGGGCGGAACGCTCCCAGACATGAAGCCGGCAACACTTCGACTTTTGCCAGCCAGCGAGCTCGGCGCGCTAATATTAATATATAACAGCACGCCTCTTTATAAAAGGGGCGAGAAAAAAAAAAGCCCCGGTGCAAGCAGAGTGACAGGCTCGCCGAAGGGAAGGAAGGAGAAGAGGAGGAGGAGGAGGAGGGAGAAAACACATATACACGCGTGCAGCAGTGCCAAGTGGCTCCTGTTGCCGCTGCCGCCTCCGCCGCCGCGCGCTGGGGAAGTGACATCTCCTTCAGGTGGTTTCAAGCGGAGCGAAAAACGCTTTGAGCGGCGGCGCTTCTCTCGGGCGGGCGTTGTGCGTTTCTGGAGGCGCGGCGGCGGCGGCTAAATGACACACGTGCACACACACACACACACACACACAAATATATAAATATATATCTTTTTTGTAATTTTTTTTAAAATTGCTGCAACAGCATAGTTCCTCAATTTGGGATCAATAAAGTACGTTCTATTTCAGGGGTGGGCAAACTTTAAAAAAAATAAATAATAATTGACTCAAGTGTTTTTGGTGACCCACCTCGTAGAAGAAGTGTGCTTTAATGTCCAATGAATTGAAACCCCGCGGTATTTGGCTCTTTATTGAAATTACTATTAAAACAATTTTTAAAAAATGGATGAAATACATCTCTATTTTATTACTTACTTACTTACTAATATTAATATAATTTCTTCAAACTCGGCGGGCCGGATTAAAAAGCTTAGCGGGCCGCATACGGCCCCAGGACCGTAGTTTGCCCACGCCTATTCTATTCTATTCCGTTCTGTTCTGTTTTGTTCCATCCATCCTGTCCCGGGTCTTCTCTGATTCTTCCCCCTCCCCCACACCCCCACCCCCGGCTCTCCCCTCACCTCAGATACGCCACGACGGATCCAACAGCTACCGCCTCATGCAACTGGGCTGCCTGGAGTCGGTGGCCAACTCGTCGGTCGCCTACTCGTCCTCGTCGCCGCTCACCTACCCGGCGTCGGCGGGCACGGAGTTCGCCTCGCCCTACTTCTCGGCCAACCACCAGTACACGCCGCTGCACCACCAGTCCTTCCACTACGAGTTCCAGCACTCGCACCCGGCCGTGGCGCCGGAGGCCTACGGGCTCAACTCGCTGCACTCGGGCCAGTACTACCAGCAGCTGCACCACGGCGAGCCCGCCGACTTCATCAACCTGCACAGCGCGCGCACGGCCCTCAAGTCGTCGTGCCTGGACGAGCAGCAGCGGCGCGAGCTCGGCTGCCTCGACGCGTACCGCCGCCACGACCTGTCGCTGATGACGTCGCACGGCTCGCAGGCCTACGGCGTTGGCGTGCACCACGCGGACCAGAGGCTGCTGCCCGGCGCCGGCCTGGGGCTCGCGGGGGCCGCGTCCGACGACCTGCAGGTACCGGAAGCACGAGAATAGGGGTCGGGGTGCCGACACGCGCACACACATAAATTCACACGCGCACACACACACACACACACACACACACACACACACACACACACAGTGTGTCTCATCGCCCGCTAGGGCCCTGAACGCAGCTCTACTGGGTTCTCCTCCGCCCACTGCATAGCCCAGGCGTGGTCAAACAACGGCCCGAGGGGCCGTATGCGGCCAGTTAAGCTTTTTAATCCGGCCCGCCGAACTTGAATGAATGATATTGATAGTAAATCATATCATCATTTATTCCAGTGCTTTTAGAGTCATTTCATTGAGGAGCTAAACACATATTTCCTTGTCACGCTTTGCTTCATTTTCAATTGACACAACAGCACGTGTTTCCTCCATATCCCATGATATATTTCTCTCTCCTGGTGGGTCACCAAAACACTCCATCCATCTGCTCCTGCTCCCCCCACCGCCCCCACCTCGGCCCTCCGGTCAAAATTTCCAACCCATTGTGGTCCCACCATCAAAAAGTTCACCCAGCCCTCTAGCAGCGTAAAAATAGGATGACAGAGGTGTATTTTGGGAATTGTTTTTTTTTTGGGTGCCGCATGCATGCTTGCAAGACCCCCGGTAGCCTCGTCCCAGTGGCCTACTATTGAACCCCCACCCCCACCTCCAACACACACACACACACACACGCCCCTCCCTCCCTCCCTCACTATCTATTGTACCAGTAACACGGCAATACCAACAAAAAAAAGAGAGAGAAATATTGAACAGTGAAGACAGCGCCAGATGTCTGTATGTCTGCCCTGTCTGTCTGTGGCCGCTGACAGTGACGAGGTTCGCGGCTATCGCTCCCAGCGACCCCGCCTCATCTGCGGAGCAAATCATGCCACGAGATCTTCTTCGGCTTTTTTTTTTTTTTTTTTTTTTTTTTTTTTTTTTTTAAATTCAAATCCAAACCAAACGTGACTGTACAACAGGCTGTTTAAATGTCAAGTCCACCCGGCTCCTTGGCCCCCTGAAAGCCAAGGCCTGTTTTCTAAAGGTTAATTGACTGGCAGTCTATACAATCCTATTGTTGAAATCCGACCCATATTTTTACATAATTCTTTTCGATGTAAAGAAATGGTCGAGTTCAACACAAGACTCTCTCTCTCCTCTCGCTCGTGTGTGTGTGTGTGTGTGTGTGTGTGTGTGTGTGTGTGTGTGTCCGGCTGTCTGTCGAGGCAGAGAAAAGCCGCTGGTTGCTCTATTCTCCAGTTAAGGGCGGATTAACGGATCGAGGTTGAGGGCACAATGCCCAGCTCGAGCGCCATAAAGCACCGTAGTTTATCCAATTACCGACTTAACGTCAATCAACGTTGTTTCTTATGCAGCGACATCTGAGCCGGTAGCCGTGGTTAAACACAATTGTTAAGGCGGCGGCGCGTGATTGCGGTTGCGTTAAGTGTTTAAACACCGCGAATCAAGTTCAACTGTATTTCAGAAGTGTAAAAATAGATTGTGATGATTAGACAATCTTTTTCGCCTGATAAAAAGTCTTGTAGTGTCGACAGTTTTATTTAAAATTATTTAACCTTTTATTTCAAAAAACATTTATGTTAAAATGCCCAAAAGTTACTTTTGTAAAATAATTTTAAAAATAATTATAATAAAATGATTCAGTTATTTATTTATTTATTTTTAATTTTGAGGGGGTGGCATTGCTGGGCGTGAATTATGTTTAGCTTACCAAAATTATTTCAATTCAAATATTATGACAGAAAAATATTTTTCTATGCTTTTCAGGTACAAGCATTATTTTTTGGCCACTTTAATTTAAGCTAAAACTACATTTATTTGCAGAATCTTTTTTTTAAATTATTATTATTATTATTATTTTTATTATTATTATTATTATTATTATTATTATTATTATTATTATTATTAATAATAATAATAATAATAATAATAATAATAATAATAATAATTACCTTGAAATAAATTGAGAAGTTTAATTGTTTAACTTGAAATTGAATTGTGCAGCTGAAGGTATTTTCTTTTCTTTCCTTTTTTTTTTTTTTTTCCATTTCTGAGCTCGAGCTCAAAGTCGCGCATTGTTGGCGGACATTGTATATTTACCAAAGCGGCTGGCGCGTATTAAAAGAGCGCAGGTTTGACCTTTTCATGGCGCAAAAGAAAGAAAGAGCCGGCTCGTGAACCTGAGCTCGCGCTGGGGGCCGACGCACGGGGCGAACAGATGCGCCCCACGGTCTGGTGCGGCCGCGGTCGCATCTTTGAGGGGTTGCGCTAAAGAGATTTTCATGGCGCACAAAAAGCAGCTGCCACACCTTTCCCCCGTCGCTAAGCTTAATTCATGCAAGACCTCTGCGTGGTTTTGTATATTGATTTTATAATCACTTTAGCTTCGGAATAGAAGAAAAAAGGGAACAGGAGCGCGATCTGGTGAGGAACAAGCTCCTCTTTTCAGGTTTTTATTTTAATCAGGGAAAGGGGGGGGTTGTGCGCGGGCCTGGCCCCGAGGCTCGCACGAGGGGAGGGATTAAGTGTTTTCGGGATATAGGAAAAGCGCGTGTTCTCCTTTCTTGATGACATTGTTGATAGCACGTGAGAGCGACGGGATCAAAATGGCGCTGCGGAGTCGGACGGGGTTTCCGTGCTGTTTGTTTCTCCCCTTCTTTCCTCTCCTTTCAGCCCATCGACTCTAACAGGTTGGCGGCTGCGTGAAGCTGCTCAGCTCCTTCGTTCGTAAAGCCAGCGGCCTTTTCGAATTAAAGCTGGGGCCGCCCGAGCCGTGAGCTGCCGCTGCTTTAATCTGCCCTCAATTTCATAGGGGGGAAAAAAAACCCGCTAAGTGATGTCCACTTTCTAGCAAAAGGAAGGAGCTTCCAATACCTGGAAGCGCGTTCTGGGGAGCCGCTCGGTGCGTCTGACGCTTATTGTTGCTTGAAGGCAGCAGGTTGTCCAACCTCTGGTCCGGCACTCTCCCAAAGCGCCGCGAGATTCTGGGGGTGAAAATTTGCTATTTGAAGTATTCCGCCGCACGTGACTGTCTAAATCAGGCGTGGGCAAACAACGCCCGGGGGCCACATGCGGCCCGTTAAACTTTTTAATCCGGCCTGTCGAACTTGAAGGAATTATTTTAAATAGTAAGCAAGTAATACATTAGCTGAATTTGATTTCAGTTTGTTTCATTTGTTTCAGTGTTTTAAGAGTCGTTTCAATAAAGAGCTAAATACCGCGAGGCTTCAAAGACATTGATTTTGTTGTAGCGGCCCCTCTGTC
The DNA here is from genome assembly GCA_009823395.1 of Thamnaconus septentrionalis. Taxonomy (NCBI): domain Eukaryota; kingdom Metazoa; phylum Chordata; class Actinopteri; order Tetraodontiformes; family Monacanthidae; genus Thamnaconus; species Thamnaconus septentrionalis. The sequence continues at coordinate 15,165,276 of CM020519.1, forward strand.
AAATTTTTAGAACCCATTGTGGCCCACGAGTCAAAAAGTTTGCCCACTGAATCGATAACTGCACGAACTGGCGCAGTGGTCAGCAGCCTCCCAGCAGCAAGGTCGTGGGTTCAATTCCCCTGTGTCTGCGTGGGTTCTCTCCGGGTTCTCCACCTTCCTCCCACAGTCCAAAAAGTTGAATTTGTGGCGAATTGGAAACTCTGAATTGTCCATATAGGTGTGTATGTGAGTGTGAATGGTTGTTTGTCTCTTGTTGGCCCTGCGATGAACTGGCGACTTGTCCAGGGTGTCACCCTGCCTTCGCCCTGTAACAGCTGGGAGAGGCTCCAGCAGACCCTCCCTGACCCTGAGCTCACCCATCCATCCATCCATCCATCCATCCATTGAAAGTGGATTGAGAATGGATGAATGGACGGAATTGCATGAATGGACATGAATTGGCAAGAATCAGAATTGTCTTGCGCCAAAATGAGCTTTTAAACAATTCAGACGCGCGCACAGTGTGCACGTGCGCACCTCAAAACGACACAGACCTACACGCCACAGGTTCACGCGCTCAACCCACTTCCAATCGAACCTGTTATTTTCTTGTTTGTGTTGTTGTCGTCGTCGTCGTCGTCGTTGTTGTTTTTGTATGGCGGTGCAAACATCCGCCACAAAAGCAGCGTCGCCCCCCCCTGTCGGCCCCCACATGAGAAAAGGGGGGGTGGGTGGGTAGGTGGTGGGCTTTCATTCCAGCTGCGTCTGTGGCCTCGCGCGTCATTTTCAAAACCGGCACATCACCTTGTTGTTTGTTTCCTAACGAGATCGTGCGTCTCCGCAGGGCTCCGTGGAGGCGCAGTGTGGGCTCGTGCTGAACGGACAAGGAGGCGTCATCCGCAGAGGTAAGGATGCAACTCCCCGCCCCCCCCCTTCACCATCCCTCCTCCCTCCCCTCCCCTGTTTACTGTCTTGGTTGTTGCACCGGAGGCCCGACAACGACAAAGCGAGCGAGCGCGCGCGGCAGACGAAAACGGGCGGCGGAAGCGCTGCTCTCTTGTCGGCTGTCAACGCGTTGTTGGAGCAGCCGCGGCCCTGTTCCACCCTCCCACACACACACACACACACACACACACACACACACACACACACACACACACACACACACACACACTTCCTCCTCCTCCTCCTCCTTCTTCGAGCCTATTTAACGTCTGTCACACGTTAAACGTTTCCGATGTGTGTGGGAGAGAAAAAAAAACACGGGTCGTCAGTGAGAGAGTGAGAGAGAGAGAGAGAGAGAGAGAGAGAGAGAGAGAGTATCGCCACTCGATTTGTTTCCCCCCCTGTATAAGGCAAAATTAAATTGTCAGCAAAAGGCATTATTAATATGACACCGATAGGCATATCGGGGGATGAGGGTGGTGCGGGAAGGGGGTGTGTGATATACTACTGACACTTCCTGTCACGCAAGTTAAACGCTTCCGTTTGAAGTGGAAACCTGCGGGCTGCGTTTTTCGCAGCGCAGGCGTCACGTCTTTGTTCAGGCTGCAACGGAGTGAGCGCCGCTTCAACTGTGACTTTGATTTTATTTGTTTTATTTCAACCTGAGAATCACAGCGTTCTTCTCAGTTGGTCAGGTGCAGCATAATGCTAATTTTGCATATCGTAGTTTATATATTTTTAATAGGCTACATTAATGTTGCTTTTACTAACTGACGATCCAACTAACGGTGATATATTTTTTTTCCTGTTTGAAAAAAAATCTAATCAGATCATTTAATTCCGCACACATTAGGCTACACAAATTCAATGCACCCGGTTGTCACACACACACACACACACACGCACACACACACACACACAGGCTTGTAGTTGTTTTTGTTGTTGTTGTTGTTTTTTTTCCTAGTCACTCGAATAAATGGGTTCCTGGTTGTTGCCGCTTTATTCGCGCTCTTGCCATGCTACCATTTCGCGCTGGTTCAATTAAGAGCTTAAAGAGCGAGCGGGGTCGCGCGGGCCGGTGCACGTTCCGTTGGAAGCATCAATAGCTACACGGCAGACCAGACAATTTCCTCATGAGTGCGGATTTAACACGCTGTGGATCTGTGTTTTTGGTCCATCAAAGACACCCCCCCCCTCCCCCCGCCCCCACTATATTTTCTCCCTCTCCCTCTCTCTTTTTATTTTCCAGTCGGGACCGAGGAGGAAAGGCTGGGTCTCCACTTTAATTTTTCATCAGCTCTTGCCTAGGTGTTGGGGGTGGTGGAGGGGCGGTTCTACTCGGATTGACGCGGGGAATCCCTCCGCTATCACTTTCGGTTAATGGTGCGCCGTATTTGGCCCTGAGCTCAGCCGCCGCCGCAACCCATCACAACCAATAATCTTTGCTTTACCTCCCGCTCCCGTATCGATAGCTTCTCTCGCCTCGGGCGCACGGCTTTGATATGCTAATGCCGAGCGGGGGCTCCCCGGATTCAGCCGAGATCATATTAATGTTGTTCTTTCTGACTGCGGCGGCTTTGGCGCCATGAATATTCACGCAACCCCCCCGCCCCCCCTCTCCCTCTCTCAAAAGAAAAAAGAAAAATCAGTGAAGAAACGCGGATCCTACTTAGGAGGAGTCGTCTGTGTTTTTAATCAGCCTCTTTCCTCCCCGCTTCGGCGCTATGTGGCGGGCACACTAGTGACGGCTCGTTCGCAACGAACGAACAAAGAACTGGTTCTTTGAAGCAAACCAAAGAACCGGCTCCTAATTGGGAGTCGTTTATATATATATATATATAGAGCCGGCTATATATATATGGGATATATATATATATATATATATATATATATATATATATATATATATATATATATATATATTGTTTTTTTTGTTTTTTGTTTTTGTTTTTGTTTTGTTTTTTTCTGGAGCCGAACCGGAAAACCGGTCGATCCACATCCGGTCGCTGCCGGAGTTAGCGTCCATTTCTGACGTGTTTTAGCCGAGATTTTGTGCGATAGAGAAATGCCCCAAAAAGATTGTTAGAAACGGAATAAACCCAATAATAAATAGGCTACGTTTTTGTTTGTTTTGCAATTGTTTTAATTTTATCTCGTTGTGATGTGTTGTTCTCTTGTACATAGTTGTATTGGGGGTGAGGGGTGTTTGTTTTGATTATAGTTATTTTTTACAGCGCTGTGTCCCGTGTTAGGTGTTCAATTGAATCAACATTGTTGATATCATGAACATGAGTCATTCATTTTTAGCACATCATTTGGTCATAAAATAATAAAAGCAACCCACAAAAAAAAAATCTAAGGAGCTGGGAGGGAGACATAAAAGAGCCACCGACTCTTTCCAGTGAGCCGAGTCAAAAGAACCGGTTCTGTGAGAATTCCCCACCACTTACGGCAGACTCGCGAATCAAGCTGAGCTGTCGGATGCGCGCCCCCGCCACCACCACGGGCACGCGCCTAGTTCTTTTTTTTTTTTTTTTCCTGTCAAGACATTGGCGGGCTGCTTTTTCTTCTTCTTCTTCTTCTTCTTTTTTTTTTTCAAGAGCTCTAAACATTGTTGTTAAAATATGAAGAGAATGACATTTGGCCCGTGTCTCTTTTTTTCCTTTAATTTTCGTGGCAAACTCGTAAAAAGGCGCTTGATTCCGCGTGTGATCCCGCCCGCCCGCCCGCGCGCCGCTCGCGCCGCAGCCCGAGGCTACTCTCCGTTGCTTAAATACCGTTATCGCCTCTGGGCCCGCGCGCTCCACCGACTGCACTACCGGCAATAGCTCTTTTTCGATCGCCCTTGGCAACGTAAAAATACAAACTACTTTGAATCAAAACATTTTTAGGGGGAATTAATATGATGTGAACCCGCGGCTTTGCCTTTTTTTTCCCTCTCTCTCTCTCTCTCCCCTCTCTCTCTCTTTTCCTTCGCTGAGACGCACGCGCGCGCGCTCCCCACCCCTGTCAGAGCGCGTGATTCTGACAGACAGGTCTGGCCTGCTCGGTGTCACACACAGACGAGGCGCGCGAGCCAAGCCGGACCCCTCGCGCACGTGCACTTTAGAACCCCCCCGTCCCCCTCACACACGCGGAGTCAGGTTCAACCGACGACACGCGCCCAATCGCTACAACCTGTGTTGGTCCATTTCTGACAAGCGCGCTACCATGGATGTATTATAAACAGTGGTGGGCAAACTTTGTGACTGGTGGAGCCACGATGGCTTCTAAAATGTGACAGAGGGGCCGGAGCAGCAGCAGATGGGTGGAGTGTTTTGGTGACCCACCTCGTAGGAAGACAAACATAAAACGTGGGATACACGTTAGGAAACATGTTGCTTCATTGTCGATTGAAATTGAACAAATGCAAAGTTACAACACAAAATATTTGCCTTGAAACTTCATGGTCGCTCTTCAACGAAATGATTCTTAAAACACTGAAAAAATGGTTGATATACAGCTATTTTAAGACTTACTTGCTGTTAATATCATTTCTTCTAGTTCTGCAGGCCGTTTAATAAACGTTTAATGGGCAGCATTTGGCCCCCAGGCCGTAGTTTGCTTATCCCTGTATTATAAGAACTGGATACCGGACTGGCATAAACTCCGATTTTTTTTCTTCTCCAGTGGCAACTTGAGGTACTGCAGCAAGAAAAAAAAATCCCTTTGGGCCCAAAAAACATTTTTCCCATAGACTGCAATATATTATATATCTTTTTCTATATTTTTTTTAAGTCATTGACTTTTGATCTCTCTAAATATTTTCTTAAGGCCAGAAGATCCCCAAAAAGTTATTCAGTTATTAGCTAGTCATTGTTTTAATACAAAACCTGATCATTTGCCCATGAGATTTCATTTAATATTAAAAAATACTTATTTTACATGACTAAGGCAGCAAATATAATAACAGACATATTACCATGTATAGTATTTCAAAAAAACATGGTTGGTTGTTTCATAAATAAATACATTAATTCCCTCATAGAATTATGTACGATCCAGTTATAGTATAATATAATATTTTTGAAAGACTAAAAGACTGAAAAATCTGCAATAGAAATATTTTCTGTAAACTGCATTTCAGGTCCCAGTCGTCCCATCAGCTGTTTAAGAGACGTTTACTTTTGTGTTGCGGTCAATGGGTAAAATATTTTTAGGGCCCAGTGGATTTTTTTGTAGCTGCAGTACCTCGAGTGGCCACTGGAGGAAAATCGGCATGCCGCCATATTGCCAGTCCTGTATCCAATTCTTATAATACATCCATGTTGTGGGGGCTGCCCACAGGTACTGTGTCATAACAGCAGAAGCAACTGGCTTTCTGAGCAATGCTTCCTGCGAACAAATAACACAGGTTACATTGAAATCGGCTTCGCTGCTAGCCAAATTGTTAGCGCCTCCTGATAATTTTTTCCTTTGCCTGCAGCTACTTGTCTGTGGCCTTAAATGGCGTCCCTTTCTTCCCACCCGATTCCATCACATCCAGCGCGGCTTCATAACAAAGCGACACACCCTGGCTGTTAGATTTGATAATGAGGCAGATAAATAATAGAACACAGGGCCACAGTCTACATCAGACATAAATCTTGCGTCTCGGCAGCACGGGACGTTAGTTCAAGTGAAAGTTTAATAATAACGGCCCTTCTCAGAGCAGACGATATATTCCAGCAGGGACGAGAAACACTGAATCGGATTCCATTAATAATGCCAACGCCAGCGCAAACCACAATCATTTATTTACACGTCTAGGAGCCTCGGGTCCATAATGAAACCTACTTAGTGGCAGAGAAGGTCATAAAAAGAAGATTTTATTCATTCTTTTTTATTCATTTATTTTTTGTTCTACTGAAAAGGATATTCAAACATAGCCTTACAGAGCGGAAAAGGAAACTATAAATATATGTGTATAATAGACTTTTAAAAAGGTTAAAGCAATATTTAAGGTGCCTCAGTGTGAAGTCAATCACTCTTTATGTCCACATGCAGGCAGACTGAGCATTTAAACCCACAACGGTGCCAGGATTTCTAACAGAAAAATGTGACAGTCTATATATTTGACTAGTGGAAGTATTGATTGTTGTGATTTTATCTTGTTAAGTATTTGTTGTCCAAGATGACCCCGTTTAGAGAGATAGACCTCATACCAATTCCCTTTTCATAGTTGATGAGGTTTTTTTTTTTTGTCTTAAATTTTTGGATGAATTCAGAAACAATAACACAATGCACAATCACAGCGCTAGAACAAGAAGCTGTTCATAATTAAATGAAACAATTGAATTATGAGCATGGTATTCAGTCTTTACGTTTGCTTAATGAGTTTGACATGATAGCACGAGACAATATTTTTTCCTCGATCACACCAGGGATTTCCATGCACTTACATTATTACACATGTACTGTAACTGTAGCTGATGGGTTTGATTAGAGCATTGATCAATTTGATTGCCTTCATTTTTTCCAGATTTCTCAAGTGTGCCATGATATTAGCGGAAATTCACATGATGATCCAACCAATATACAAACTCTTACAAAGGCTAACCAGCTAAAATAAAATCCACTGTGTATGCTGAGTTTATGATGTCGTTTTCTTGATTTATCCATTTGAACGCTTTTGATTTGTGCCAATTTTAGAGGAATTATTTGTTAATTTGTTAAGCTACTTATTTTATCTACAATATTCAGGTATCCCATTACAACTGTTATTTTCAGGTGACACATAAGGACATTTAATGTGCTGACTGACCTATTCCAGGCAATTCCTCAGTGCAGACAGCTAATGGGATGGGGACACACAAACTCAACTTGTGGTTTTATTCACTGGCAAAAGAACAGTTTTTTAACAAACGCCTCTCGTGCATGTGCTTTGCAGGTGGGACGTGCGTGGTGAACCCCACCGACCTGTTCTGCTCCGTACCGGGACGACTGTCGTTGCTCAGCTCCACCTCCAAGTACAAAGTCACCATCGCCGAGGTGAAGAGAAGACTGTCCCCGCCCGAGTGCCTCAACGCCTCCCTACTGGGGGGAATACTGCGCAGGTCAGCACCAAGCAATGTACACAATGCAGTCACACACTCCAGTCAAGAACGACAGCGACACAAATGGATTTATGTGAAGTCGCCAAAGTTTTTGATCATTTTTTATGGGATATGTTCACAATTGCCAACTTTGAAATCATCGAATGTGTCTTGCAGCTTCCGGGTATTTAAATAATTTTATTTAAGCTAAAGACTCAAGGGAAGAAAAAACAAAAAAGGAAAGAAACCAACATTAAATGTTGTTTTACACCAAATTATATCAAATTTAAGAGGCCAGTGTGCGTCGGAGAGAAAACCTTTGTTTTGAAGAGCGTAAACAGGACGAACGCGGGCGAGCGCAGGCCCGATGCCTGCGTAGCCCTCGGTTAAGACGGAGGAGGCAAAGTGGCGCCCGCAAACAGACTACTGAGGGGGCGAAAACATGGGGGCCCCAGCACGCGCTGCCATGCCCAGGCAGCCAGAAGGGAGGCGAGACCGGGCCAAAGCATGGCAGGATCAGAGGAAGTGGAGGAAAAGCAAGAATTGCCAGCACTGTATTATTAATAAGGCAGAGAGAACAGCAAGGGAGGGAAGACGAGAGAGCACAAAGAACATGGCCGGCCCTTCGCGTGGTGTAACGCCAGCAGAGCAACGAGGTGGAGGTAAATCTGATCTAAAAAAACAAACAGAAAAAACACAGAGAAATGATTCCAACTGAGTCGAGTTGTCACTTGGCACCTTTGTTAAGACGGTTAACAGAATGACTTGAATTGAAAAAAAAAAAAAGAGCTGAAAGGAAAATGAACGCATGATGGTTTTTTGCTTAATGGATATTTTAAAACCGATCATAAACTGACAGGGAACATTTTTCAACTGTTTTCCAAAATAGAACTTTTTGTCATATTTTGGGCAGAGGAAACTCAGGGGGACATGTGATCACGGACAGGGAGGCGTAAACCGCATTGAGTACGTTAATGAGTTGACAGATCTTAATTTCCCGCTCTTTGATATTATGCCTTTTGAGCAAATCAAAGCGGGTCCATACTCTTCTGTCACCGCTCCTCAAGGCTTAATTCAAACGCACATCCGTTTAATCAGCCAGACCGGACAGTTTTCTCGGGTGATGGATGATGTTTAAGATGAGGCGCGATCAGAACGTCCCGCTTTTTTCGTTTTTCATTTAAAAAGAAAGAGGAATGGCAAGAGGGACGCGCGATGTTGAAAGAGGTTCCTTTTCTTATTTGTGGGCAGAGCCAAGTCAAAGAACGGAGGCCGGTGCCTCCGCGAGAAGTTGGACCGCCTCGGCCTCAACCTGCCCGCCGGTCGGAGGAAAGCGGCCAACGTCACACTACTCACCTCCCTGGTGGAAGGTAAGAAAAAAGAATTCCAAGTGTTCGGATGAGTTTCCAAGTGTACAGCTGTGTACAGCTGTTTCCTTGCATAGATGCTCTAATTCGGCTCAGGAACACGGGAAGAGAATTTTCCGAATCGCCCCCCTTACTGCCCCCTGCCATAAAAGTAATCCAACTACTGATTACCGATTACTCCTTTAAAAAGTAATCTAATTACTTCTTTAACTACTTTGGTCCATAAGTAATCAATTACTAACTACTAATTACTTTAGTTAAAAAAAGATAAAGCGACAGTTGCTTTCGAGTGAACTTCATTAAAGTGCACATTTTGCAATTCCAAATATTGCCTCTGTCCTCTTAACATGAATGGATGTTTGCTCTCTGAACACAAAGTGCACATTTCACAGAACAAACTCCTGTACAGCACTGGTGCCTTTTGCACGGCCCATACTGTTAAAATAATGAGAAGCTCAGTAGTTATAAGATCTCTACTGTGCAGAGTACTGCCGACTGACTTGTAAACATGGCTGTCAGCAATTTCTGAGGTTCGACGGGGATATTTCCGAAGTTGAGAACGTAGTCTTTGATTTGAGATGAACTCAAAATAATGTCTGCGTTTCCTTGCATGCACGGCTGCGTCATCAATCTGCGATATCGTTGTTTTCGGTTGCTTTTCTCAATGTCAGACATTTTGTGGATAAGACGTGCAAAATATTTCAGAAAAGTAATGGAATCGTTACTTGATAAAGTAATTACGACATAATTACCAGTTTTGCCACTGCAATCCCGTTACATTACTCCGTTATTTAAAGAGTAGTGTAATTACAGTAGTGGATTACTTTGTAATAGATTACTCGCCAGCACTGCTCACGGGTCTCCTTTCCTCCGTGTCCCCTCTGCGTTTTTTGGCGCCCAGGCGAGGCTCTGCACCTGGCGAGGGACTTTGGCTACACCTGCGAGACAGAGTTCCCCAGCAAGGCGGTGGGAGAGCACCTGGCGAGGCAACACAGCGAGCCCAAAGAGACCAGCGCGCGCAAGAAGATGGTCCTGGCCACCAAGTGAGAACACACACACACACACACCTCACACGCCTCACATGCAGGCGCTTTACACTGGTCCATCAAAAACATTTTTTTTTTTTTTTTTACCCCTGCAACTCCTCCTTCAGATAAACAGACTTTTATTTCTCACCCCGCACTATTGATTTTTATGACCCAATCAATTCAGCCTTGACCGATTCCAGATTCGTAAACGAGGCCCTACAGAACTGAAAATTGAATTGTTCTAAAAACCCGAGCCCTTTGATTAAAAATAGAAGCACGTTGAACAATATCAATGGAGAAAACAAACAGTTTGGAAAAACAAAAAAACAGACGCTAAAAGGGTTTTTTGGGGAAGATTTCAACACAACACTGTTGCTCCATAATGATCAAAACCGCACACACACACGCACGCACAAATGTCCAGATAGCACACTTTGTGTAAATACAACAGATGTGATCAAAAACTGCACGGTTCGTCAGTGCCCTGTCATTTGTTTTGTATTGCTGACTGTTACTGTGGTGTGGCGGTGGAGGGGGAATTTGCTTTATTTTTATTTTACTTTTAATTTTTGTCAAGCCCCTTTGGGTTGCATTTTATGTATGAAAGGTGCTATACGAATACACTTCGATTGGATCGGATTTGAAAAACCGAAAACACGACGAGGGGTTAGTCATTGTTCACACACCGACACAAACCTGCAAAACGCAGAACAATGCTGATAAAAACACACACACACACACACACACACACACACCAGTCTGGGACCAGCGGAACATTTGCCGCTCGTCGGCCTTGAACTTTTCTCCTGCTGGTTTCTTCAAAACGCTTCTTTGGTTTCACACTTTAACGTTGGGTTGAGCCGGGATGACGAAGATGGCTTAAAAAAAAAAAAAAAAAAAAAAAGGAGCTGAGGGGGAGAGAAGGGAAGGAAAGAAGGAAAAAAAAAAGACACAAGTTGCCACGGCGGTGCTGGAGACAGATGGTTAAACCCCCCCGCCTCCTCTCCCTCCTCTCCCCCCTCCTCTCCTCCCTCCATCCGTCTGTCCATCAGGCAAATCTGCAAGGAGTTCCAGGACTTGCTGAGCCAAGACCGTTCTCCTCTGGGCTCCTCCAGACCCACCCCCATCCTGGACCTGGACATACAGAGACACCTCACACACTTCAGGTGACACGTCTTTTCCGCTAAACACCGGCCGGGTGCGTTTTGTCAGCGAGCCGGAGTCTCTCTCTCTCCCTCTCGGCCTCTCCGTCTCTATCTGAACACCGCTGAGACGGAGGAACACGCTGCTTTCCTTTTTTTTTTTGCTTTGGAGGGCACCGGCAGCTCTTTTTTTTTGGCTCAGATTGCTCTGCTGCCATTTTCCAAAGGTGCAGGCTGTGCAGTTTGCCGTCTGGCACAAATAGCAGAGGAGGGGGAAACAGCGGCCGTTTTTTGGTTTGTTTGTTTTTTTCCCTCCACAGAAATGTCACCACATTGTGTTTTGTAACACCTGGAAAGAGGGGAGGTGTTCTTGAGAGAGGCAGAAGCAGTCAGTGAAGGCGCTGACAACTACTACTACTGTCCTGGTACAGCTTGAAGAGCTGCAGTGAGAGACAGTTTCCCCCCCCATTATTGTTGTTTATTGTTTATTACGGATCCCCATTAGTCATCACCATAGTGAAGACTATTCTTCCAGGGCTCCACATAAAAAGACAGACACTACAAACATAAAATTATACAATCAACAACAAAAATACGAAATTCAATGTCTTTGGATGCTTTAAGTTGCAGTGGTCTTAATTACAGCTGGCTTCATGAATTTGTTTTTTGGAAAAGTTGAAGCTGTAGAAAGAAATGCTCGTCATTATTTCTGATAATTTTTTTACAGTCCCAGTAAATGTTTTGTTGAGTCAAGACAGTCAGAATTTGAAAGATTTCAGGTTGAATCCCCAACTAGCTATGTTAGCTTCGGTAGTTGTACGTGAAAAATAGTTTTTTCTACGATCTATCGATGATAATTAGCAATAATAGCAAATGATCATTGCGCCTCAAGAGAATCCTTGCTTGACATGCTGTGGGTCTTAGTGTGGTTATTGCTCTGACCGTGTGTAGTTAGTTACATCACTCTGGCAGGCAAAATAACAGAACAGTCATGCGAAAGTGCCACCTAGTGACTGGGAGGTACAAATGTTGTCCTTATTACCAACAATTAGCTAAACAGCTAGCTAAACTCTTTGATTGCAGCTACATTCTACACGTTTCACTCTAGTAATTTTTTCTTGGTTTGTCCTCTTTTGCAAAATGGTTCCTGCTGTTCTTACCTTGTCCTCCGTCTCCTCCCTGGCAGTCTTATCACCCACGGCTTCGGGACGCCGGCGGTCTGCGCGGCTCTCAGCACCTTCCAGACGGTCCTGAGCGAAATGCTCAACTACCTGGACAAAACCTCGAGCGGCAAGACGAGCGGGCCCAACGACCAGCAGATCAGCAACAGCTCGGAAAAGTCGCAGCTCCGGAAAACGGCCGAGTCCCAGAGCAAAGACGGCAAAACAGAAAAGACTGAGTAGCACCCTCACCACCTGGTCCCTGTGCCTTGGAGCGCTGCATTTAGAATAGTGTGCGTGTGCGTGTGTGTGTGTGTGTGTGTGTGTGTGTGTGTGTTCAGACAGTTTGTTCATTCTCAATTTCGTCTTGTTCGGGACAATTCATATTTATTGCCATTTATTTATATATTTTTTTTTGTGTTGAAATGTTACACTGACCTGAATTGTCCCAAATAAGGCAGGTGAGTGAGTGTGTGTGTGTGTGCGCGCGCGCATGCGTGTGCGTGCGAAGGTATGGAGCCCCAACGACACGGAGAAGGCGGCTAGCCATCCAAGGCCTTTTTTTTTCCTTCTCTTGATTTATTTATTATTAAAGCAGGAAGTGAACGTGCAGACATGAATTTTATTTTCCGGGACGCCACACACAGGTCACATGCTCCGACTCGCCGCCGTCCCTTCAATTGGACCTCAGTCCAGCTGATGCAGGCGGTGGATTTTTTTGCGAGGAGGCACTCCTGCGTTTTCAAAGGTTCATTTTCGAGTTTGCGTTTAATTGCCACGACGACCAAAGTTTTTCTTTTTTGCAGAGGCTTTTTTTTTTTTTTTTTTTTTTTTCTCGCGGGGGAGGGGGTCACTTATTCAAACGAACGAGCAGGACTTTTGGGACTTTTCTACATGAGAAACAAACACTGAAAAATAAACTCTCGGCGAGCCGCGGTTCGAATCCGGAGCCCTCGAAACTCCCGGCAGGTGGACTTCCTCCCTTCCTTCTCACTCTGTTCTCATTTCCAAGCTGCGGGTTCTCTCCTGGGGGGGGGTGGGGCGGCCACGCTGGGGAACGCTGGGCTCGGCGAGAGTGAGCGGCGAGAGTGTGTCGACGTGTGCGAGAGGTAAACGGAGAGTGAGGGTGAGAGTGAGAGTGAGCGATGGGGTCTAAAATCAGCCATTTTGTAAAAGGTGACTGCGGTTGCCATCTTACCCTGTGCATGTCTTATCTTTGTACACACCTCCCCCCCCAACACCAGCCACCCGATCGCCAAGTTCAGCCGACACGACTCGCTCATGAACATTTGTAAAGATATAATATAAATATTTAAATTACTTTTTTTTTCTTCTTTTTTCTTGTAGGCTTTCGACGATATATATGTTAAATCCCTACCCTCTAAAAAAAAAAAAAATGCTGTTGTTCAATAAAGACAGTTGCTACGTGTTCTGCTATTTACTTTGCTTTCCTCCTCCTCCTCCCCCTCCCCCCACTCTTCTTTATTGCAATTATTTAATTTTTTTTTGTTCGACGTAGCTCGCATCAAAGCCAGCGGAGGGGCGAATTATCCATACAGAGTCTGCGGCGTTGGAAATGATAAAGAAGTCAGAGTTTCTAATGTTGGGGTGGGAGGGGGGGGAGGAGGAGGCCGTACCTACCGGAAAGTTCAAAAGCCTCCTTTGTAGGCGCGGGGAACGTCTGTGTGTGTGTGTGTGTGTGGGTGTGTGGGGGGGGAAACACACACTCTCTGTTCCCGGTGCCCTGATGTCGCGCTCCTCTGCTTATTTGCGCGCGAGAAAAAAGGGGAACGCGCGACCGTGATGAAGAGAGCGAGGAGCAGCCGCCCGCCGGCACCTGAAACGGAGGCGCCGCAGGTTTGCCGCCTCTTCCGCTTTAATGTCCCAGGCATTCTAAAAGGAGGGCAGGTTCGCTGCAATGACACGCGCGCAGCTAAAAGAAATGAGAAATAAAACTAGGTAATCAGACAGGATGCGTTAGGAGTGACTGTCAGCTCCAATCTGTGCAGGTGCAAGCCTCCGGTGGGGAGGGGGGGGTCGGCAACAAGCAGTCAATGGAGGAATGGAGTGTTATTGTTTGGTGCCGCTGCTGTTCGGCAGATGGCGTTTATCCCCCAAATAGACGCACCTGAACTCAATGTTTCATGACGCCGGAGCGGAGTGGGAAAGCGATGGGAGATGCGCCGAGGGATGATTTACGCCAGGGTACCCTCAAAAGTTTTCACCGTCTACCTGATTCTGCTGAATGGGTGGCTGTTTGTAAGTCGGCGTCGCTTCAGTTAGAGCTTCGTACGGTCGACAAAATAAGGGGAACACTGCAAAGCTAGAGCAGTCAGTTTGATCAGAAGTTCTGGGATAATTGTTGGTCGGCGGCCATTGAGAAGATTTAACAGGAAAATGAGATCAGGAAAAAAAAAGTCAGCATCCCTGTTTTACCCCCCAAGTGAACGCAGAATGCTTTTTGGACCAAACAGGAAACACGGTTCATAGAATATACCATTAAAATGTACCCCAATCAATCAAAGGGTCCACGAACAAGGCTGTCCTCAAGTTGCCTCGGCCACCAAGAGGATGAAGCGCTTGTGCGCCTCGGGTCACCCCAAGGTCTCTCTCTTTTTCGTTGACATGTTAAGTTTTCCACTTAACGCAAACTTAACGCTGAGCTGAGCTGAGCCGAGCTACCCGAGGCCCTTCGACGCTCGTGACCTCCCGCACACGCTTGCCAAACAGACACTTCGTGAAGAGACGCCGAAGGAAATGGGAGCTGACAAACAGTCGTGCGCGCGCACACAGACACGCGCACACACTGCTCTCTCATCACCGCGAGGTTGACTGACGTGTTTGCACTCGGCGGCGTGTCATGGCGGGAAGTCCGACGTGACGCGGAATTGACATTTTGGGCGCTGGAAGAGCAAGTTTTCGTGGCAAAGCAACCACTCTACTCAGATTCTCATATATACATATACATATATATGTTTACATATACATATACACATATGTACATTTATACGGATATGTGTGTGTGTATTTGTGTATACATATATATACTTATCATTTAATAGCTTAAAACAACATGATGTATTTTTTAATTTTAAAGAGGCTAAAATTTAAAGTCTTTATATTTTCGTAAACTGTCAGTCAAGAAGTTTGACTTGGAAATTAATAGGGATGCACCGATACCAGTTTCAGGTATCGGATATCGGTGCCAATACCAGGATTGAGCACTCTACACTGATACTCGTAAAGAGTGTGCCGATACCACGACACCGATACCAGTTGTGCATGTATGCATATCACAATTTTGTGACATTTGTGTACTGCAGTGAAACTCGTGACAGTTCTAGAACTGTTCTAGAACGACAAGCTGAGGAGTGTTGTTGAAATAACAGAAAAAAAAGTCGAAGTAATTCTATAATGTGTTATGGCCTTATCAAGTACTCAGTATCGGTGTCGGTGAGTACTGAAATATAATATATAATATAATATAATATATACATATTAGTCGCTGTTGTAACACCTCGGCCTCACCCAGCGGGGGGGCTGGTGCCGCAGCTACAAGGGTCGGAACCCCTGAAGCTCGAGCAGACTTGTGCAACCGAAGATGCGGTGGAGCAGTGATGAGCGTGAGGCGCGAGCAGCCCTCCCAAATTGGCTCTTTGATGGTTGCAGCATCTCACTGGAGGGTACGCGCGGCAACAAATAAGCACGCGCATAAGTGTGCGCCCGCCCACCCACACACGCACGCACGCACCTACACACACACACACACACACATTAAGGCTCGGATATGCAAACACACAAAGGCTCGGATAAGGCAACTTAATCAGGTTCTTTTTTTTTTTGTTTGTTTGTTACGACTCGAGTGATCAACACGCAGTCCCCGAGAAATACGATCCCCGCTGACGCCCCACCCTCCTCCGCCCTCCCCCGCCCGCCCCCCCCCTGCATCAGAATAGTAAGCAGTTTGATCAGAATGAGCCGCAGAATAAGGATCGATTCCAGCGCCGGTGCCGCCGCGGCCCTCCCGCAAATTGACAAACGGACTGAGAGTGAATCACAAGGTTGACATCAGCGGGCGCATAATGTGATGGGGCGCCCGCTACATTATTCACAGGAGGTATTGATCGCCGCCGCCGCATTGTGCGGCTTGCTTTTTAGCAGAGTTCATTTGCAAAAGCTTCCGCTGTTCTCCCGGCCGGACTTCAACCGAGTTCTATTTTCTCCGATTGAATCGAGCCCGCATGAATCACCGCAACGTTGCGCGTCTTTATATAGACACAAACCTCAAAAACGCTGCAACGTGCGGCTCAGAAATCAATGGAACGCACGTAACCGTTCCTATGGATGTGAATCACAAACAAATAAATGAACGAGGTGCGTGCAAAAGGCTTGAACCCCTGCTGAACGAGCCCCGCCGTCACGGCCGCCGACCCCTGCTGACTTCTGAGGCCCTCGTCTCTCTATTCACCATCTTCTGAAGCCACACACACACACACACACACACAGAGAGAGCTCGACTCGGCCAGACAGTCTCCCAATGTTCCGCAGACACTGATGTCATGGGTGGGTTTACTCTTGAAACTTGATTGCCCTTAGCACATCAGTCGTTGGGATGTTCACAAGATGTTGCAGGAATCTGTTCAGGAATGTTAAAGGTCCAGTGTGGTCCTGGTATTTAAGGAAGCACCCGTGTTTCGTAATTTAGGCCACTTTCTGGTGGGCTCCCTTGAAAAATGGCAGTGCAAGATAGCAGCTAACTGGAGCCAAGACCCTTGCGCTATGGATATTCTTATATATGAGAACTATTCTATGGAGCATCTAATTTCATTCATGTATTCATTGGAAGTATGCTAAGCTAGCTTAGCAATATAAAAAACAAAAATCAAGCCAAATTTTACACACTGGACCTTTCATTCGCTTTGTTTAAAGGCCCAGTGGGGCAGGTGAAGCAACATCTAGTGGTAAGAGAGCATATTACAAGCTGCTATTACGTTCATCTTGGTTTGATAGTGTTACCTCTTCAGGTGATGGGGGATAAACAGAACATGTATCTACTGGTGCAATGTTGTCGACTTCAAATGTTTGTGAGTTCAGACACTGAAAAATTAATCTTGATGAATTTATTTATTTCCTATTAAGAACAGCCCAACGTTTTGTACACTGTCAAATTTACAGTGCGTATTTTGTAGCTATGACAACAAAAAGCGAGGACAAAACCAGCATCCTGAAGTGAGGCGGCTGAATTCATGTCAGCAGCCACTTGCTCTATGCCCAACCCTTTTTTATTCCCAGCTTGACCTTTCGAACTGTTTTCTTAGGATTTTTTTTTTGTATCTCACTTCAAGATAAACGCAGCAAGAATTAAGGCAGACTGATAGTTTCCTCCGGATCCGTCATCAACGTTTGCAGGCTTTAAAACGGCTCCACGCTGTCAGTCAATCAAAATCAATCCTCTGCGCAAATCATCTATGGTGCTCTAGCGCGACCTGGTGGCGGCCGGTGCAACTGCATCTTAAGCCCACCTGGTTAAGGGGCGCCTGAAATGATTATTTTTTTTTCCCTCTTAGAAAACAGAAAAAATACATTATTTTTAAAACATGTATTTCAATATTTTAAATGACGTGGTGGATTTAAAGGACAAATAGTTAAATTGCCAAACTAAACGACAACAAAAATAAACGACAAAAAATTTAAAAACAAAACACATTTAGGCCTCCCTGGTTTAACACTGAGATTTATTTTTGTTTTTCTTCCTGTTTTTTAAGTAATATTTATCAGATGATATATTTATTAAATATGAGACTTCAGACAATGCAGTATTTGGGGAGAAACAAGTCGGAAATAAGAGTCAAAATACCACTGATGCACAAGCAGCTATTACATAATAAAAGGATTCTTTTGGTCTGGTCTTTTTTGGGCTTACGCTCATCATTTCATAATTATCAGGCTACAGGACTTGACAATAGGCTTCGACCTGTGCAATGGGGAGGCCAAACTTCAACCTTTAACCTCTACCCACACCTGTTCAAATCGTTAATAAACAGAAGAGAATAGAAAATCTTCCCAGATGTGCTGACAGCAGCGTGACTAAATGGACCAGATAGGGCTGGAAAAAAAACAAAACAAGGTCTAGGCCGGCGGGGGGGGGCAAAAGTAAAGATGCATGTGGCTGCAAACAAAAGGCGGCGAGCGGATAGAGCCGTATTAGTGTGACATGTGCGTAATGTATGCTGATACATCGTGTGTCAAAGCCCTGCAGGACAACAAGCACAACCATGCCTCCAGACCCACAGACTGTCAGGACATCTGTCATCGCTGACAGTCATGAGGCCCTGCCATGTGTGTGTGTCTGCGCATACTGCGCACGTGTGAGTGTGTCTGCGCATTGTGTGCGTGTGATTGTGTATGAGGAAGGGAGAGGACGGGTGAATCTTTGGCAGCGGGTCACTCCAGAGAACACAGGAACAGCCTTGCTCCTCAAACATTAATGTGTGGTGTACTCAGCGGCACACCACACACACTACTGTGTGTGTGTATGTATGTGTGTGTGCGCGTGTGTTTGTAAAAAAGACAAAAAAACAGCTCACTGCAGCCATGTCACAAAAGAAATAAAGCAGTGTACAGAAAGTGTTCCTTCATCAGGATTTAAACATGCAACTATTCTGAAAGGTCTCTGCAGTGTTCCTGAGCCTGTCCATGATGTCATGATACATATCCAAAAAAAAATTCTCTATATTTTTTTTAACATGCTTCATGGTTGAAACCCCAAGGTTCAACACAGTCAGCGGTGATATTTATAATAATTTCCCATGACAGCCAGTCTAGTAACACATACAGGAGAGAAATTGGCAACATTTTCCAATTTGGCTTCAGCGATAATGAGAACGAGCTGGATAAACATCATTAAAGCAACGAGTCGCAGTCTACTATTACAAAAAAATTAAAATTTATTGAAGCGAAACCAGACCCCACACTATCACTTCAAGGACTGTCAGCCCTGATACATTAATGGAAACTATATAACATATATATAATAGCAACGATCCAATAAACCGACTTGACACAGATATGAGTAAAGCGGCAAAGTGGCGTTCAAACACTAAAAGGAAATTATTGGCTACCAGTTCAGACAAAAGAAGTATATCTAAGAATCTCAAACAAAATGTGGCATTTCTCCAGAACCCAGTGTGTTCTGCTTTACAAAGAGTTTAGGTAGCTTGTGGTAATGAATATCCAAATGTACATCCTGCAGAGAAAAATATTATGCACCATACATTTGAAATGTGCCATTTAACGTGCTTCATTCAAATTGCATGCCAAGTTTCTCACCACCTAATGAAATGCAACTGTTCAACCTATCGTGTCATAATATCCATATCATCACCATAATAGCCGCCATTACTTACCAAAAAATAGAAATCATTCAACTGATATTTCACTGGGAATGTGTGAAACACACTGGGCAGGGCAGCATCAATTTCCTCACCCCGTGAGAATTGACGGGCGATGGATGCATGTACACTATTGTGACACAAGAGGGCGCAGTTTGCCCACACATTTGACAGAAGGGAAGGAATAATGCGGTGGCTTTGGGGGCGGGCCATTACTGCAACGCGCAAGCTCCTCAATTGAATCTTTAATTACTGCTAGCGCTACCAAGTTGTGGGTGTTTGACTGAGGGGAGGCCATGCCTTTGAGCACAGTGTATTCAATTAATCCCTGACTCGATCATTGTTGAACTGTTTTTAGATGTAAGAGCTTGATTTTATTTACAAACATCGAGGTTTTCAGAGATGCCAAAGGGATTTTTTATTTATTTATTTATTTATTTTCTTAAGCCGTTGGGACTCTTCTATTGGAAATAGTGTTTGGTTTGGTAATTCTGTGATTCAGAACACTGTGACTGTTTTTAAAGAGAAAGCAATTTCATTGAATTTTTATGGTAAAAGCAACAGGGGAAGCTTAAATTAATGAGAATATCTCTGGTTGCAAGTGCACGGGAACACGACATTCATTTAAAACGATACAGTCATCCTGCGTTTAATATTTAAAGTGCACTTAAAAAAAAAAAAGACTTTACAAGTAAATGCATTGCTGCTATAGAATTAGAATTACTGCTGATAGTTTGTGGCTGTTGCCTTCCATCCGGGTCATTGTTTTACAATGCCACACAATGCTTTTTGGTCATAGATTTGGAATCTGCACCTTGATTAATTCTATCAAATACATTTAAAAAGGCTGGGGAATGAATGAATGAATGAATGAATGAATGAATGGATGAAAAGATGAGGTGGGTAAAGATCCTGCAATACTTTTAGACAGGAACCAGTAATGTAATAACATTTCTTAGCTGACTGCATGTCAGTGTTGTAGGTGAGACAAACAGTTGTTGATAAATTAGAAAAATCAATTTTAAACTTTAAACTTTTTTGTGGTGTATAAAAATGGAAGGAAAAAAAACAATGGACTCTGGACCTTGATCAGACTGCTCTCAAAGATTTAAGCCACGAGAGTAATGTGATTGGTCCACGTGGGTCGGCTAACCTGCTAATTTCAATGGTCTGTCGATATCATTGTTTCATAAGAGCAATCGAGTGAAGGTTGGCAAGCTGAAACGTATAAAGTAAAATTATTTTTGAAGTGTTGCTTGCACAAGTGACAATTTTCTGATGTGCACTGTTTATGTACATTAAACAAAACGAATTTAAAAGAGGATCATAACAAGGTCATTTTAATTGATAGTTCCTAGACTTGTTGAGCTACCGTTGACTTCCTGTTATTGTCTCTTAATATTACTGTGACCTCAATTATTGTCTTATTTTATATTAAATTCCCAAACCAGTGCATTTGATGAGTGTCAACGGCAATATTATCCTTTGAGTTGTGAGAAGTAACTATTTATTACAACAACTGCACATCGCATCCAATTTCTTTCAACAGACTGGCGACAAAACAGGCCAAATAACAGCTCACACTGTTTTCCCAACTCTGACAATGACCCTGAACGTAGCATATAAAACGCACAATAAAGTTGATGGTCACGAGACTTACGGTTCTATGACATGGGGGTGTGCATTGTTTTTGCTTTTCCCCCTCAAACCGAATAACATTTCAGCAGTTTCTCACTTTACATTTCTACACTTCATGTTAAGGCAAGGGAATAAAATATGAACGCTGCAACACTGCAAATGGTTGTTAGCTGATTGCATTGAAGCCTTTCAGAATAAGGGCAGAAAAAGAATCATTCATTTTTTATGTCTTACATGGAGCTAAACTTTATAACACATGTCGCACATTGACTTATGAAGCTACCCAGACTCATTAAGTAATGGAATAATTAAACCCACTGCTAACTGCTCAATTTTTATCCATATTAGTCTTCCATTATTTATACCGATCCCAGCTGTTTTGTTTTTAAACAAACAAACATGCAAGCAAGCAAACCAATACATAAATCAATAAAAAGAAAAACCCATCAGCGTAAACTTGAACGAATGATTTCCCCCTTTGGAGTACAATATGCGTGCCAAGCCAGCGCGCTCACGCATTCACGCAACTAGCCCCCGCACATCTTTCAATAGTTGTGTGTGTGTGTGTGTGTGTGTGTGTGTGTGTGTGTGTGTGTGTGTGTGTGTGTGTGTGTGTGTGCACCCATGCAGGGATTCCCCATTCACAAAGCCTGCCGCCCTCTCTGCTGCAGAGGGCGGAGAGAAAGAGAAAGTGTGTGTGTGTGTGTGTGTGTGTGTGTGTGTGTGTGTGTGTGTGTGTGAAAAGAGAGGGAGGGAGTGGACGAGGGAGAGAGAGAGAGAGAGATGTAGCATCCCTTCCTCACTTGGCTGCATTCGGTTCACCGGCAGCGAAGAAGCGACCATGCTGTGGAAACTAGTGGAGAATGTCAAGTATGAAGATATTTACGAGGTAACGTTGGCGTCCATTCCTTGCGTTGCGTGTCTTGTGAGGATTGTTGGCACGGCTGTGGGAGGCGACGCGGTGCCGTTGAGATGAGTTGGAGTGATCCGGGAGGCGTTTAAAGGCCCGTGATTGTGAGATGAGGTGCGAGGCGGATGGGATGGACGAGCTGCTGCGGGACAGTTGGAAGTCAGAAGGGGAAAGTTGCTCACTGGCGTCGGTTCATGGCTCGTTATTTAATTTAATTTAATTTTTTTTTTTTTTTTTTTGGTGTGGCTGCGGACACCTTCTTCTGGCTATTTAATCTGGGAAAACTATTATTATAAAACTATTAATTATTTTTTTTAGAGATTTTTTTCTAATTTTTTTTTAAACAGGACTTCAAATAAATATTCGATTTTATTCGCTTAGAAAAAGAAGAAGAAACTTTATTGTCATCGTACAGAATACAACGAAATTTGGCTTGGCAGCATCTCTCGGATAGCAGCATGTTATATTCACAGGCAGGTTACACTCACAGTCAGATAATAGTCAGTCATCAATTACATAATTTTCAGAGTAGTCCTAGTCGTGTGTTCTTTTTTTTAAGTTCTGTGCCTCAAAACAGAGAAGAAATCCAAAATGCAGTTGAATTCTTTTTTTTTTTTTTTTAATGGAAGCAAATAATGACTTTATTTTCATAACAAATTGGCTTATAGTCGGTGTGAAATTAGGCGAGACGCTCGGTCAGTGGGAGGCGACTGTGTGTCATGTAAATCACTCGGCTGTGATTCTACGACGATATTTCATTTTCCTTCAAGAAATGAGTCGGGAGACGACACACACACACACACACACACACACACACACACACACACACACACACACACACACACACACACACACACACACACACACACACACACACATGGCTTTTCTCCCACGGCGCTGCGGAGGGGAAGGCGGTGGATGTTGTTGAACAAGTCATCCAGGAGGGGCCGCGACACTGGCTGTAATCGCCTCCCTTTGACTCCTCACACCGCGCCCCGCTGCGTGCCGGCCGGTCGGCCGGCTGGGTGCGTAAAATGAGGGGTCGGTGTGAATGGGGTGGTTTCAATGGTGTGCAGCTGCAAGGCAACCCGGTCGGCCGCTGCTATTTATTATTATGGGAGTGTAATTGTAGCGGAATTATTTGCAAATGCGCATCTCAAATCTGTCTGTGCGTATCGACATCTGTTTTTAGCGTATACAAAAAAATCTGCGTGCGCAATCAACATCTCTGTCTGTGCGTATTCACGTCCGTATGTGTGAAACGTAAAAACGGTAAATGTCTGTCATCACTCACAACTTACTGCGGGAGCTCTCGATTCGCTGTCATTACACACGTCATTTTTTTTTGTTTTTTTTTTATTTTATTTTATTTTTTTGCGTAAATATAAAGAGATCCTCGGAGCGATGTGTGGAATGAGGAGTCGTCTGTAACCTCCTCAGCCCTGAGCGCAGCCTCGCTGGCTCGACGCTGCCAGGCTGCAGCAGAGATTCATACGGTGGCCGGCCAGAAACGCACAGAAAACACAGTTAACGCTTGCAAATTGACGAAACGAAACGGAAGTGCACCCGACCGGAAGCACACCGGGGATTGGCCAACTCTGCGGGATCGGGTCGCTCTTCAAACTGAGAGAATGGTGTATTGGTCTGTGTTCATTTTGGTAGAGGTGGAACAAGTTGAGAAGTTGTGTGTTCGCTGCAGCGCGCTATTCAAGCGTTTGTGTGCCTGAGTGATGCTGGTTTGTAACCCTAGTGACTTCCGGGTTGCCACTTTGGTGGAACGTTTTTTAAAACAACAACAACAACAAAACACTTCACGAGTCATGGCTGTGCGTAAAACGGTTTCTTTTTTCTTGTCTTGTTTTTGAACAGACAAAAGGGTGAATTCTATGCATGTGGGAGGGAGCCTTGAACTCGGCGGCCAATGAGTTTCTTTGTTTTTTTATTTTATTTAAAGGAAGCCGACGGCCACTGTACAGCTCCGGTGTTAAGTTTTCCACACCGTCAAAAGTGGATTTACGCTTTAAAGCGTCTCCTCAGAGCAGTGTCCCTTTCTTGCGTCACATTTCGCTCAGAGTCCCCTCCTCCCACCGCACAAAAGTGCCGCTATATATATATATATATATATATTTTTCACTCCCTCCACCCCACTCCACCCCCCTCCCCCACCCCTCGCGACGCCGCGCGAGAGGCTCCACGCTCCGTTGTGTCGCCCAGTCGCTCGCCCTGCCCTTCCTTCCCTCCGCGCGCATTAATAATCCCCGCAAGTCTCGGCCGTGAATAACAATTACGCCGCGCGCCGGGGGTAGAGGCGGGCGCGAGGGCGCTCACAAGTCAGAGCGCGCGGCGGCTCCGGGGGCGCAGGAAGGGTTGCTTTCTTTTCCTGGATGGCCGTGCCTGCACATACGAACGCGTAGCTTTTCTATTTATTTTGATTTTATTTATTATTTATTGATCATTATTTTCTCTTAACCCGGAATGAGTGTGGCCGCCTCGGCCCGACGAGTCTGATCTGTCCCCGCTGTTTATCCCTCCGCACCAGCTCCAGATGTTAGTCCACTCCTACTCCGCTGCGGTGAGTTCGCTTCCATCGAGACCATCTGTGAACTATTATTGTTTTTTATTTTATTTTATTATTTTATTTTAGCAAACACCGAGTCGAGAGCTTTTCCATTCGTTTTCCATTCATTTCCGTCCATCCATTCTCAATACCCGCTTCCTCCAGCACTCGGGGTCGCGCGGGTGTGCTGGAGCCTCTGCCAGCTGTCATAAGCGAAGGCGGGGTGACACCCTGGACAAGTGGCCACTTCACCGCAGGGCCACTCGAGATGTTTTCGTGATAGGAAATCTTAATTGAAACCCTCATTTTAAAATTTATTTTATTTCATGAGGCGACACAGCAAGGTCGCGGGTTCGATTCCGGCCCTGGGACCTTCCTGTGGGTAGTTTGCAGGTTCTCCCTGTGACTGCCTGGGTTCTCCCCCAGGTTCTTCTGCTTCCTTCCACAATGCAATAGCATGCATGCGAGGTGAATTTGAAACTCTGAATTCACTTTGGGTGTGTATGTGAGTGTGGAATGTTGTTTGTCTCTATGTGGCCCTGCGATGACCTGGCGACTTTGTCCAGGGTGTCACCCTGCCTTCGCCCTAGGACAGCTGGGGTAGGCTCCGGCAAGACCCCCGCGACCCTGAGCGGGTATAGAAGATGGATGGATGGACGGATGGATTTTATTTTAGTTTTTAAATTAAGCCCCGGGGCTCTTCTATGGTTTTAGTTGAGGCGATTTGACGCGAATCGGGCGACTTTGGCTTCGTCACCAGAGGGCAAAAAACGCTGCCGATACATGCCGCTCAAACGCCGCTCGTCATTTTGTCGTGAGAGTCGCTCGTCAATTAACGCTCCTCTCCTCCGCGCCTCGCTTTCCCCAGGACCGGCACGACGGCGTCTCGAGCCACAGCTCGCGCCTGTCCCAGCTGGGCTCCGTGTCTCACGCGGGGCCCTACTCGAGCGCGCCGCCGCTGTCCCACGCGCCCTCGTCGGACTTCCAGCCGCCCTACTTCCCGCCGCCGTACCAGCCGCTCGCTCACTACCAGAGCCAGGACCCGTACTCGCACGCCGGCGACCCCTACTCCCTCAACTCCCTGCACCAGAGCCAGCAGGGCGCATGGGGGGCCCGGCAGCGGCAGGACGTGGCCGGGGAGCGGATGGACGGCGGCTCGGCTCTGCTGGCGCAGCCCCGGGCGTCGCTGCCGCAGCTGTCCGGCCTGGAGCCGAGGCGGGACTACGGCGGCGTGAGGCGGCCGGACGTGCTGCTGCACTCGGCTCACCCGGGTTGGAGCACGTGATGGGCGACGGACTGCTGCACGGGCTGCACGGCATGGAGGACGTTCAGGTGAGTGTTACAGTCGTTATTTTAAACGGTACAGTTTTTTTTTTGTCTCATTTGTTTTTTTGTTTTTTCGTAATTTGTATTTGGTTAAAGGAGTTGGGAAAATGCGTATGGCATTTAATACAATTTTTGTTTTTGTTTTTAAAAATGAAAAATTGAATTGAAAAGCAAATATGTAATTTTCGCCAGTTATGACACAAAACATGCTTAGTTGTATTATTTCAATATGTATTCAATAATTTTTTATATATATAAATGAACTATATGTGATCCCAAATAACACCTCTGAATCAAAAGAACACATTGAAAGACAGAGGCTGGTTATTGTGGACTGGTTGTCTATCTCTGCGCGTCCGCGGCGCCTTTTCACAGTCGGGGTCAGTGAACTCGGCGCAGCTCCCTCAGGGCTCGACTCCCTCCGCAGCTGCAGCCCCACAGAGCCATAGACGCAAATGGCCCTCGGCCAAACGAACCGTCTTCAGAGGGGCTTGATGAGAAGTTGCTGATAAAGTGGGAGAACCGGGCTTCCACAAATTGATGCGTGACGCTCAAATGTAGCTTAAGTGATTTTGAATTGTCACGTCCTTTCATAGCCCACAGATCAAAAATAGTAGCAACACTGTGGTAATTTTAGCGTGTTTTGTGTATCAGAAACAGGCGCTTACAATTATTATTATTATTATTATTATTATTATTATTATTATTATTATTATTATTATTAATACATTCATTCATCTTCTATACCCGCTTATTCCAATTCAGGGTCACGGGGATTATTATTAATATTATTATTTTATTTTATTTTCATGTCATATATTTATTTTACTCATATTGTCTCATAGACGTATATTCCGCTTGGATGAAAGTTGACATTTTAATCAGATCAAATTGTCTGCACGGTTTAAGATGCAGTTCCATTGCGAGTGCAGTCAGTGTAGGATTTCATCTCCCTCTCGCGCTTCGCCTCGGGACACAACCATCGCAGAATTGTTTGCCATTTAACCTCCACAATAGCTTCTAATTTCTGGCTCTCAGTATTTATGTCACGCATTTATTAACCCCATATGAATTTGTTTTTCAGCAAATTCTTTTCACGCGAGCGAGCAAAAAAAACAACAACACAAAAAACACGAGGGCTGTTTAGAAGAATAAAGCATCTGAGAAAAGGGAGGATTTTGGAAGAAGAGTTTGAGTCATCGGATGTTGAATAGAATTTAGATGGGTTATTATTATCGTTATTGATGAGTATTCCTCGTTGTGCAAATAAGCAGTTCTACACGCAAATTTATTTGATTAGTCATGCACGGGTTTTTCTTAATGTGCTTGTTTAAATTAATAGTGCACATTAAAAAAAAGCAGTTCATCATCCCAGTTAGCTGTGCTGGAGCAAATCTTTAAATTCTTGATTTTTCTTTTGCACAGACCATTGAAGACTCTAACGGAACGAACGTCTTGGATCAATCGGTGATCAAGAAAGGTGAGAGACGTTGAACGCAAACACTTCTGCTGCTACAACTTTCACAGAATATATAAAGGACATGGCGCAAAATAAAAAATAAATTATTTAGCAAAAACATATGTTTGCGTTACATATGTTAGGAATTTCACTTCACAAACATGAAATTTGACCAATTTTGATTCAAGGAATGCAAAACTTAAGCTACCGCTACCTCTATAGAGCCACACCCCATGCAGGCCCCGGACCTGCTGTGGACCAAACACACAATGCATCATATGTTTTTTTGACATAAGAGCAGACAGACTGCGACTGTGCGTGGAGTTGCGGGAGTTGAACGATCCCGGCAGCCAGTGTGTCGCTGACAGGCGGCCAGGCGGCTCTGATGATGTGCGCTGATTTAGTTACGGGATGTTGAGTGACTGAGCTCCCCGCGGGGCATTTAAGCCGCTGATGTAATAAATGGCAGCGCTCGCGGAGATCTCGTGAGCTCGTTTAGAAGCTAATCTGCGGCATTATCCCCCGCGGAGCCATCAAGAAGGGGCCCCTCGCGCTGCATGGACCCACGCTTTTTTCTTTTTTTTTTTTTTGACACCAGGCATGCGACGAGGCTGCCCGGCTTTGGGCTGCTTTAACAGTGACAGGTCGTTCGCGAACGAACCGGTTCTATGAAGTGAACGAAGAGAGCCGGCTCCTGATTGGGAGCTGGTGTTATTATCAGTGTAATTATGATTATTTTCTTCGGGAGTCGAACCGGAAAACGGGTCGATTCACTTCCGGTCGCTGTCGGAGTTTGCGGCGATTAGTTAGTGGAGATTTTGTGCGATCGAGAAATGTCCAAAAACGGGATAAACCGATTAATAAATACCTTAATACAACACACACACACACACACACACACACACACACACACACACACACACACACACACACACACACTAGTCATTCATTTTACAAATCATTTAGTCAGAAATATAATATAAGCAACAACAACAACAACAACAACAAAAATCGAAGGAGCCGCCTGGGAGCCATAAAAGAGCCACCAAGAGAACCGGTGTCTCTGAAAAACCGGAACCGGAATTCCCCATCAACTACTGAGCAAAGTTAGGAGGCAGATGGCGTCGGCGAGGTGCCTTCAGGGCGGCTCGTTCTTTTTTTCTTCTTTTTTTGTTTTTTTGTTAACAACTGTTTGTGTAACGCGTCTCCCCCACTTTCAGTCCCCATGCCACCCAAGAACATGGGCGCCCTGATGCTCGGCAAGGACGGCCTGATCGGCGGGGTGACCGTCAACATCAACGAGGTGTTCTGCTCGGTGCCGGGCCGCCTGTCGCTGCTCAGCTCCACCTCCAAGTACAAAGTGACTGTAGGGGAGGTGCAGAGGAGACTGTCCCCGCCCGAGTGCCTCAACGCCTCCCTGTTGGGGGGCGTGTTGAGAAGGTGCGACTGCAAACCCCCCCCAATCCCCCGGAGCATGCGCTCATCATTCATCTCTGTAAATGTATGAAAGCCTGCAAATGCAGACAGGCATACAAGTGTATCTCGTGATTTTATACCTTCCTGAACCATTTACTTTAACCCTTAACCTGAGGTCTTGCCTATTAAATAAAGAAATTCTCAAGCTGCAAATAATATATATATATATATATATATATATATATATATATATATATATATATATATATATATATATATATATATATATATATATATATATATATATATATATATATATATATATATATATATATATATATATATATATATATATATATATATATATATATATATATATATATATATATATATATATATATATATATGTATATGTAAACATATGATAGATGTAAATATATATACACTGAAAAACCCAAATGTGCTCCATGTGCACGTTTACATGCAGTGAACAATGATTTCTAATTGCAACAATCTTTCATTTCTTTACCCAGAGCAAAGTCTAAAAATGGCGGCAAATGCCTGAGAGAAAAGTTGGAGAAGATTGGACTCAATTTGCCCGCCGGAAGGCGCAAAGCTGCAAACGTCACGTTACTAACGTCTCTGGTAGAAGGTGAGTGATTTATTGCCGTGAACTACATCGCAAGCACACAAGTCCTTTGTTCTGAATCTTTTATTCAGAATCGACTTTGAATTTGCTAGCTCCTCCCAAATGACTGCACAAATTTCAACAGGGCTGCGACTTTCATGGCGACCGATCACTTTATTGAAGTTTGTCAAGAATGCAATAACAGAATAAATAAATTCTCTAAAAAATTGAGTGTCTGAAGAAAGGTGGTTGGGCTCACTAAATTACAGGCACATCCATCAAATAGCACATTGCAAATTAAAAAAAGAGGATTTTTTTTTAAATGCGTGTTGGTTCTCGTGCTTTTATTGTGCAAAATTCAACAAAACTTAGTTTTCTTTTAAGTATACAATTGAAAATATATATTTAGAAGGAAAAATATAAAATTTCACCCTGGGTTTTTATAAAATGTCTACACTTTTTCTTCATCCTTAATGTAGAATTACAAATAATTATAAATCCTTGTGAACTATTCTACACACAAGATAAGTGGAACTTTATTTTAATCTTTAAACGTTTAGAAAATAAAGGGGGAAAAAAAAAATCATTCAGTTTTAGATGAGGAGAACCGAAAGAGGAAAACATGTCATCCGCATCTCCTTCTTGCCCGTGAATGAACCTTCACAGCCTTAATGAGTGCAAATGGAATGAGGAAGCGCCTTGCTGTTTGCTTTGCAATCACAACACTCGTCCCCCCCCCCCCCCCAGGTGAAGCGGTCCACCTGGCGCGGGATTTCGGCTACATCTGCGAGACGGAGTTCCCCACCAAGGCCGTGAGCGAGTACCTGAACCGGCAGCACGCCGACCCCAACGAGCTGCACACGCGGAAAAACATGCTGCTGGCGACAAAGTGAGTTTGATGGACCGTTTGATTGGTCCGCCCGCCCTGCCGATGTTTATGTGGTGTCATAGAACGTGCGAGGCCTGCCACGCGCCGAGGTGCACCGGCGGTAATGAGCTTATGCTCTGTATTGCCGCGTATAAAAAAGCGCCGGGACCTCACAGTTTATGGTTTATGGGGACATTTTTCCAACTCACTTATGAAAGGTTGTTTGTAATTTATTGGTACAAAGATTGGCTCCCTTTTTTTTTATTGCCGAAGGAATGTTAACATTAAGGTCTTCACTGATAGTTTCATTTTAATATCAGGGGCCCTAATG
Source organism: Thamnaconus septentrionalis (assembly GCA_009823395.1). Taxonomy (NCBI): domain Eukaryota; kingdom Metazoa; phylum Chordata; class Actinopteri; order Tetraodontiformes; family Monacanthidae; genus Thamnaconus; species Thamnaconus septentrionalis. Next base: position 15,195,474 of record CM020519.1, read on the forward strand.
TGCAATGGCATAAGGGGCAGATATATATATATATATATATATATATATATACACACATATATGAGGCAAGTTCAGGGGAAAAGGAGAGACAGTGTCACATTAGAATACGTCCAGATCTCATCAGTTCAGAAAAAAAGGGGTTTGGTCCTAAAGCTGTAATTAATTAGTGCTGTTTTGCGTTACATAACTATAACACACAAGAGGGGTGAAAAATAGGACACGTCTCCTTCGCAAGCACTGCTGGTGAGCGGAATCGTTTTAAACTTTTCCTTCATTTTCCTCTTTGAGAGCCCCCCACCCCAACCCCTCACTTCACCACCCGAGGGTGAAACCGCCCCGTCCTCGCCTGCCGTGCCTATCTCTGGATATCACGTGCACCAGAACATGGCGTTGACATTTGTGAAGAAGAAGAAGAAGAAGAGTGAGGGTTTTTTTTTTCCCCTCCCTAATGAACCCATGAGCCCATATGGGTGTAACCTTTAATGAAAGAGCAGGGTTGAGAAGCTGCCTGCATGGGGGAGGGGGGAGGAGTCGGGGTGGGGGAAAAAAAAAAATGAAAACAGTTCTATTTAACTCAAGCGAGAGATAAGAGCAGAAGTGCGCATTAAAAGTTGAGAATCGGGGTGGGGGTGGGGGGCGTCGACATTTTGATTGGAATGGAAATGAATTGAGAAGAATCGAAACTAATGACTTTGAATGGCTCTCCACGCCGTCCCGACGAGCGCTTCATTTCGCCCAATTGCCCTTAAGCTGGAGTGAGGGTGAAGCTTATTTGATGCCCGACACTTTAATGAGGCCTGCGCGGCTCACGCGCATTTAGAGGATGAGCTCCAGGTTGCCGCGCGCGCATGTCCGGCCGGCATTTGCAAGCACTTCTCGTTCGGTTACTCTTGCATAAATCTGATTTTTTTTTTTTTTTTTTTTATGGCCGTGAAAAAAGTGGAATCCAAAAGGAGGAACTCTCGGGGTTACCTCGAGCGGCGAGCAACTCCGATTCCTTGAAGCGACTTAGCTTTACACAAGGCGTGAGAATTTAGAAATTTGAATAAAGTCCGAAAATTATTTTTTTGAACACAGCTGGTGATAAAAAAAAAAGAAGGCCTTTTTGCTATTTAATACGTCTTTGTATTAAACATCCATTCTGTTCTTTTGTGGAATTTTCTAGACACAAAGCTTGCAAGCGTAGCTGTGAGCCACCCAACAAAGCTCCCCTTGCATGGAGGCTCGTATTTTTAGCTTGCATAAAATAGCGCTGTCTGCTGGTTTTGCACTGCATAAACTATCTGCAAGCCTGTGTGTGCGTGCGCGTGCACGCGTCCCAACGTGCTCGGCATGTACGGCTGCGTTCCGCGCTGGATGTTTGATGCTCCGATTCAAACCTGTTCCAACAGTGCGCCGGTGCTGCCTGTTAGAAATTCATTATTTAGCAGCGAAGTGTTTCAAGTCGTCAGAAAAACAACAGCGAAGGCCGCGAGTGTAGCCCCGGGTGGCGGCTTCTCCTCTCCGCTCCCCTCACCCCAGCTGGGCTCGGCCTGCACAGCCTGTCACTCATTTGTTTGGAGCCCTGCCCTTAGGCCTCAGCATGTGTGTGTGTGTGTGTGTGTGTGCGCGCGGAGCGTGCAAGTACAAATCTGGTAGAGGGGGGGGGGAAACGGGAAGAGAATGAGGTCTCTTGAATCTAAAATGTGGGCCTGCAACGATTTGCTGAAACGTGGCAAAAACAACACCTGCCTCGCCGCTATCGTTCTGTCTTTTAGATTAAATCAACCGGCAGGAATAAAGACACGCGCGATTTAAAATGTTCTTCTGTATTTATGCTTATGCAGACCTTAAGTTTGTACGGTTAAACCGCAAAACTGCCACCAGTTTTACGTTAATCTGCCAAAAATCCAGGTTTCTTGAAATGGTTGGCTTTCATGTTGTGGTGCTGCATGTATTTTGTCGTATGTAATATTGCCAACCATTAAATCACATTAAGTCGGCCTCTTAAGGTGTATTCAGAAATCACTCCTTTGTTTTAAAAAAAAAAAGAAATGATGAAAATGTAAGTCTCTGCGAAAAAGGGTCGAAAGCAGTGGAGAATTGAGAGAAATATATATTGCAATATATATTGATATACTTTTATATACTTAAAAATGACTCAAAATAAGGAGAAAAAAATCATATCTCTTTTGGACAGAATAAATAATTTCCAAAAACATAAAAAAGAAAAAAAAAAATCATTTTGAAACCACATTCCGTATATAAACTCTGGAGATTGAATTCTCGTCAATTTGGTGTGAAATCAATGCAGGGTGTGTCAAAGCCTTCCTGCTCTCTTCCAAATATCCTGTACCGACGTTGCCCTGCCATTCAAGATATTGATGCAATATTTCATTATTATTCCGCACAGACTCCGATGCACCAAACTTTGAGTCCCTCTCCAGTTTAACGGCCGAGCGCGGGGGTTCCCCCCTCGTTAGCAATAACCTTCGCCATGCAAGCAAAACAGTGTTGTCTCACACATTTAATTCAGCTGCACCTGTTTTGGGTGCATTAGCAGGAGGAATGTGTTTCAGACGGCAACGCTCGCTTGCAAATGCACTATTTCCTGTGGAACCTGGCGCGGGGCAGAGATCCACCACTTTATGAGGCGATAGGGGATGATTAAGCTAAATTTAATGAGCGTATGCAGGCATTTTACTCTGATGGGATAGCGGCCATTAATCTCCAACAACCTAACATCATGACAATTAATAGAGGTTGGCACCATATTTAACAGAAACCGACCAGATTTTGTCTCATGGTCGGAGAAAAGTCAGCAGCTTTTTTTAATCAAATCCCCCCGCCCCCCAATTCAGACATTATTCACATAGACACTGTCAATACCCTCATGCACTAATGTGCACACTGCAATCATCAAAATCAGTGTGTATTACTAAATTCATAAAAAAATATATAAATCATGTCTGTATTTTCAACCTGTTATGTTCTGTATATACTAGAGCAATATATACTATTCATTTCAATACAATTTTCAATACAATATACACATATATACAAATATATACAGGATGTCCCAAACAATTGACATTTTTAAAAGCAATATATCTTGAAAACTGCTCAGTCTAGCTCAATGACATTGAACAGTGTAGGTGTTGAACGTCATAACTTTATTATGGGTCCGATTTCATCAGTGTTCAATATGTGCACCGCCTGTGACACGGCACACGTCAACTCGGTGTGCCGTGTCACACCTGGGTGACTGTGTGCGAGCATTTCACAAGACGCAAAATGACTTCTCTCTGGGAGTGAACAGCATGGCTCAACCGGAAAACAGAACAAAAATAAACATTGATTAAATATAAAATCTCAATCTGTTTCTATGCATTCTGTGAAAATTGGTGGTTATTTCAACAAGAATTGCCAAAATTATTGCCCTAAGAAATGATGTCAAATTTTTTGGGGACACCTTGTATATGTTATATAATGTGTATGTACTGTACATTTGTATTTCATTCACTGCCAAGCACTTCTGGTTGGATGCTAACTGCACTTTGTCGCTCTGTACTTGTGCAATGACAAGTTGAATCTAATCTAATCTAATTCTGAGCCGATCTCAACAGACTAGCATTGAAGAGCAGGCAAACCAACCCTCACGTCACGTGTCACTTTTGTGCCCCGCCCCCTTTGCAGACAGCTATGTAAGGAGTTCACAGACCTGCTGGCCCAGGACAGGAGCCCCCTGGGCAACTCCAGGCCCAGCCCCATCCTGGAGCCGGGCATCCAGAGCTGCCTCTCCCACTTCTCCTTCATCACGCACGGCTTCGGCACGCCCGCCCTCTGCGCCGCTCTCACCACCCTGCAGAACTACCTCACCGAGGCGCTCAAAGGACTAGACAAGATGTTCCTCAACAACCCGCCCAACAGCCGGCACGGCGACGCGGGCGGCAAGGCCGGCGACAAAGAGGAGAAGCAGCGGAAATGAAGCGTTTGGGGCGGCGGCGGGGGCGAGGAAGAAGAAGGGGACGACGGGCGGCAACACCTTCCGTCACTTCTAGCTTTACACCACTGCCACTGACCTGCCACACACACACACACACACACACACACACACACACACACACACACACACACACAGGGGCCGAGAAGGTGGACCAGGGCAGAGGACGAAGCCGACCTGTGGGCTACTAGCGTCAGGGAGCGCAGAGGGATTTTTCATCTGTGTTGCGTTCTTTTCGGACCCCCCACCCGCCTCCACCCCCACCCCCACCCCAACCCCAGGACATGGTGGTTTACTGTGTTACATCCATTTTGCTCCCCCACGCCTGCATCCTGTGAGACTGAGGCGCTGCGAGCAGCCAGCGAGATGAAGAAGAAGAAGAAGAAGAAGAAGAAAAAAGAAATAGAACATTGTGTGTGAGTGCACGAGTGACTGTGTGTGTGTGTGTGTGTGTGTGTGTGTGTCTGTGTGTGTGCGTGCACGAGGACTCGCAACAGTTGCGGGGACGAGAGATGGGCGACCCGGCTCCCCCCCCTCCGCGCAAGGACGGAAGGGCGCTAACTTATGTGTGTAAATATTTATTTATATTAATTTAACTGATTGGTTGTGTAAATACGTGCGCCAGCCTTTTGTTTTTTGTTTTTTTGTTTTTTTTGGAGTGAGCCTATTTATCTGTGACCTTTGACCTTTGTGAGCCGGCAGTGTGTTGGGGTGGGAGTTTTTCGGGGTGGGGAGGGTGGGGGGGAGGGAAGGTGGGAGGGAGGTACTGGATTCTGTGTTTTTTTTTTTTTTCTTCCTTCCCTGTTCTTCTAGAGCTGTTGTCATGGTGCTGATGATGGGTAGACATGCTTCTAAGTGTCCAGTGATTTCATTTCTATCACATTGATAATAAACCATGTGTTTTATTATGACGGAAGTGCAGCCCGAGCCTTTTCTCCAGGGAAATTCCCAGGACCCCACCCCCCCCCCCACCACCACCACCACCACCAAGGCGGGCAGGGGGGGGTGAATTGACGGGGTGGGGTCGCACTCAGTTCAATTCGAGTGTAAAAGCCCATTATTCACTGCCTTGTTCATAAAATATGGCGGAGCAGCTGAGCGCAGGTTCCAGCCGCCAAGTGCATTGAGGGGTTATTGAGAGAAAAAAATGACTCTTTCTGAATGGTTAGAATTTAGAACTTGCTGGGCTTCGTCAGGCATCACTATTAAAGTGGGGGGTCGTTTTCAATAATCTACGGCAACTACGACATATTTACTGTTCAGTGTATGTGCACTACTTTAGTTTTCAGACACAATCTTCCCTTCATCCCTCCTTCAGTGAATCAGTAATCACTCTGACCAGGTGCAGTGATTACACCATGTGTCCCAATTACTCCCCAGGTGAAATGAATTTATCAATTTTTTTTATATATATATATACATACACATTAGTGATGTCCGATATTGACTTTTTTTTTTTTTTTTTACCAATATTGTCCCGATATTGTCCAACTCCCAATTTCCGATACCGATATCAACCGATATCAACCGATGCCGATATGTGCGGTTGTGGAATTAACACATTATGGTTAATATGTATTGTGATGTTCCGCATGATGTCGTCAGTTACAAACAAGCTATTTTGTTAGCAGCCAGCCACCACTCAAACCACTCTGATGAAACGCGCCCGTCGCTTGCTGTTATGCTTCGATGCGGTTTGATGACATCATCAAGCGTAGTAGAGACGAGTAAAGTATTGTTATTTACTATTTAGTAATACCAGGAAATTCGAGGCATTCATTCCTTGCATGACAACTAAATTTGGGAGAAATTAAAAAGAAAATCATATTTTTATAATATTTTTTCCCCGATACCAATATTTTTCGATATTAATTTTTAATGCCTTTATCGGTTGATAATATCAGACTTCCCTAATACATATATATATATATATATATATATATATATATATATATACATATATACATATATATATAATGCTCTCCATGCTCTCCTTCAGTCCCCACCGTGTTGTGAGGTAACAAAGTAGCAAAGAATGGTAGAAAACAGGAAGTAGTGCACTTGGTACACTTATTTACATTTTCTCTGACTGAGGTTTGGCGACTCAGGATCAATGGCCCCTGACCTTGGCTCCAAAACATCAGCACAGGCTGCGCCCCGTCAATAAATCCATCTTTTCATTGTGCGGAAGTGTAGAGATCTGTTTTTGCTCCCCGGTTCGCCACGACTCCCATACGTGTCTGTACTGTCCCTGAGCAATAATATTAATGCAACTATACATCATGAATACTGAATCCTAAATACTCCATAGCGGTGGTGTGCACCCGGGGCACTGGAAGAAGAACACGAGAGTCACGGACACACTCGTGTGCTGTGCTGTGCTGTGCCTCTCCTTGAAAACATCCCTCCAGAACTGAGCCATCTGAGGCATCTAAATATTTGAAAGAAAACACGACAGAACTACGGGCAAGAATAAATAGTCAAACAGGATGGAGATGACGATGTAAAAAACAACAACAACAAGAATATAGAAAAAAATATCTATTCATTCCAACAAGGACTAATTAGCAGTCAGTGTCTAATTTCTGTAACCTGGAACAACTACAAATCAGAACTCTAGGATATATTTCAGCTCAGTTTTGTATTTACTGTATGAAACTGAGGTTGACTATGTAGGATTTCATATAATACAGTGTAGCCGTACTTTTACACAGAGGATCTGTCCATTTGGAAATTTTCAGGGGGCAAAAGCAGATGTAGTGACAAAGTAAAAGTAAAAGTATATATATACACATAATCAAAACATTGTCACAATTGCGGTAATATGATAAATTTCTGAAGTTTTTCCAGGTTAAACTTCTTGACTGGCCCTTAAAGTTTAGCAAAAATAAAGACTTCAATTTTAGCCTCCTTAAAAATACAACATCATGTTGTTGTACGCTATTAAATTTTTATATATATATAAATATAGCATTTCTAATTTGTTTTTATCATTTCTGATTTCTAATGCTTTAAAACCGTCTGTCACGTGATAGGATCAATTTCAAATAATGCCACAGCTTCCTGCCGTCAACCGATGGAGCTGCAACGTTTCTCAAACGAGCAAGTTACACTTTGTCATTGCAGGTTTTGTCTCATAGTAGACACTTAATTCGTTTCAGCACACTTCAATAGCTTTTCTCTGTGTTGAGAAAAAAAAAATGTATGGTATTGTATATGTATTTTTTCCCCCACAATGTGCAGTCTCTTTTACTTCTGAATTTGTAGGTCAAAGGAGCCAAAAACAAAACAAAAACAAAAACAAACAAACAAAAAAAAGAACTAAACCTGAGTTGTTAAATATAAAATATTACTGGCATTTTAAAGGCTTTGCAAGGTCTTGAACGTTATCGTTGGCGTAAACTACCGCATATATCGAAAAGCCTTTTCTGCCGCGATGGATACAGTCTTATTCCCGGGAGATAATTGGCTGTATTTTTTTCGGCCAGCCTCTTCCTCCTCCTTCGCGCGGGGGAATAGAATCGTGCCTCGCGGGCCCGCTCACGCGGCGGCTGCGGCGTCGGCAAGGGGGGAGATCCACCACCGCCGGTGCGCGCTAATGACGGCGGGGCGCGGGAGAGGCCCACGAAGAAGAAGAGGAAGAAGGAGGAGGAGAAGAAGAAGGTGCGGGGAGAAAGAGAGAGGGAGGAGAGCTAATGAGAAAGAGAGATGGGAACGAGAGAGAGAGAGAGAGAGAGAGAGAGAGAGAGAGAGAGAAGGAAGGATGGTGGAGAAAAAAAAAGAGGATCTCCGGGTGGTGGTGGTGGGGGGGAGAGTGTCCCGCGGGCTCGGCGTGACCCGTGGAGTGGAACGCCGCGTGACGCAGGTGCAGAGTTCAGCACCCGCATGTCCGCGAGCGATCTCCCCACCCCACCCCCGCACAACAAAGACAGGAAGCTGCCGAGCGACGGAAAAAAAGAAGGGGAAAAAAAGGGGGGAAAAAACGACAGGTTGGCGGGAACAATAAACAAACACGCCAATGGAAACGGCAAACACGAGGCGAAGCGTGCTGTGTGTTTCTTCTTCTTCGTCTTTTTTTTTTTTAATTGAATTTATGCACGCTGTTTCCGGTTTTGGTGATGCGAAAGAAAAAAAGTATATATTAAAAAAAATGAATTTTAATTTTTGACAAAATCCTGCAGGTTTGCCTGGTTTGAATTGTTCACACTGACAGGAGCCTCAAAAATGAAAAAAAAAAAATACATACACTGAAAAAATGTAAAAATAGACTGAAAGAGCGTAACGCTCAAACCTTTTTGAACCAATATGATGGCGAGACTCGGTATTGTGCAGTGTCACATGTCAAATGTAAGGCCTGCCCAAAAATCATGTAATCGATACGTGTGAACTTGCATCCCTTGACTCAAAATGAAAATCCGAATATCAAGAATCCTCGCCATTGCCAAGAAAGGCTTTTTTTTTCTTTTTCTGCCTGCAGGCCCTCCTCTCGAAAAACGCTCCACTCAAGGAGGAAAATACAGAAAATATACCTCAGAATGAATCCTATGTGGCTACGCAACAGTAAACAATAGCAAACCTCTTTTTCAACCTTTGTGCTGTGTTTAAGAATGAGGTAAAGTAATTGTTTTTACATTGTAGGGATTAAAACTAATTTGTGAGACTATGAATGTTTTATTTCTAAATCACAAATCTGATTTGTATTAATAATAACATTATAATCATATCACTGAGTAATGGCTATAGGCAAGCATCTTAGACACCTTCTGAAGATAACAGTTGTGAGAGCAAACATAATGTTTGACTAAATGAAGGATTTCTTTCCTTGTTTAAATGTTCTAACCTGCCACATCAGGTTTAAGAGCCAGACATGTTAGTTTGCTCATATATATATTAAAAGTCTACATTACTTTACCACTGAAGAACAAAAAAGTTAGTCGAGAGCACATCACATGAAGCTTTAAATGTAACTAAACCTCAGGGTAAATAATAATAATAAGGGTTTCAGTATACCACCGCGCTAGTCATTATCCTCACCTCCCAAATGTCCTGCGAACTTTAATTTTGCATGATGCGACATGAAAACGCAAACACGAACTGACAGTCTCCGACGCGGCCAATACAATCACCCAATCCTTTGCGTCGTGCCAATTTCCGCGCACGTGGGACCCTTTTACATGGTGGAATCATTATTAACAGAGATCGACGCGAGAAACATCAGCCTCAGATAAAAGAATCACGGGGGAGTTTTATCAAAACTGCGTCTGGACCCACTTTCTTGCAAAAGAAAAACGGAAAGCTTGGTGCAGAGGAAGCAAATCAAAGGTCACAGAGTCCATCAACACCCCTCACCTTTGGTTTTATTACTACTTGGTTCATCCCAACGTGCTTTCTGTCTGCTTGCTTGGCATATGTGAAGGTTTGAATATGCTCTTCCTGCAATCACCTGTAACTCAAAGGCTTTCTGGGTCCATTGTCACTGATTGCATCATTTCCTGTTCTTCACTGGGGTGGAAACAGTGGCAGAGCTAGACATTTTCCCTTTTTGGGGGGAAGATGGGGGGTTTCTTGGCTCACATAGAAGTAGCAATAGGTAGATACCTGAAATGATTACATTGCTTTTTTCATTATTCTAATTATTACTAGTTTTTTTGTATCTACAATGTTGGTGAGTAATCTATTACTAAGTAAGCCACTACTGTAATTAAACTACTTTTTTTTTTTTTTAATAACGGAGAAATGTAACAGGATTAATGTGGCAAAACTGGTAATTATATCATAATTACTTCATCAAGTAATGATTTCATTACTGTTTTGAAATATTTTGCCAGCTAAAAATGTCTTATTATCCACAAAATGTCTGAAATTTAACCAAAAAGCAACGGTGTCACAGATTATTTTAACAATTTGTGCTGTGCAAAAGGCACCAGTGCTGTACAATGAGTTTGTTCTTGAAACAAGCAAACATTCATTCAGGACAGAGACAATATTTGGAATTTCAAAATTCCAAAGCACTGAGCCACTGTTACTTTATCTTTTTTTTTAAATTTTTTAACTAAACTAATTAGTAATAGATTACTTATGAAACAAAGTAATTAAATAAGTAATTAGGCTACTTTTTAAAGGAGTAATCAGTAGTTGGATTACTTTTATGGAGTAATCCCAACAATGCTGTGTATCTATTAAATGTTTTCAGGGTGACCTTATAACAATAGGTCAACATTTCTATTGATTAGAGGACAGCAAATCTTCACCAATGTTAATATGAACAATACACCTGCCAGCTTGTTCCTACTGTCATAGCCTTAGTGCTACATTCAAGTTGTTCTTTAAGTTTTTGGTTTGCACCAAGAACAAAATCCATGCCAGCCATCAAGCCAGAAATACATTATATCTACTAAATACATATCTGACAAAAGCTGCTGTACATAATTTAACAAAGACATGACTTGAGATGCTGCAGTGTGAAGGCCTTTTGTCAAATTACCCCCCCCAGCACACACCCCACCCCTGACCACCACGTAGCTCCGCCCCTGGGTGGAAATTAAACAAACAAAAAAAAATACACAGACCACTATGGTTCAAACGGCAATAAGATAATAACGCAGCGCGTTTGATGAATTGGCGATAATGGGAGGCCGAATTTAGCTTTATGAAAAACGTCACAGGTTGTTCAGTTTAATGAGAGGCCCCGGCGGCGGGGGAAATCAGGTTAGCAACCCGCACTGAGCTCTCCAAAACGCGTGGGTTAATATTTAAGCTGCGGAGCTGTGCGTGTGTGTGTCTGAGTGTGTGTGTGAGAGAGAGGCAGCGGCGGTCTGTCTGGACCAACATGCAGTCATGTCTGCTGTCTGTCCGTCCGTCCATCCATCCGTCGTGAGGAGTAGGGGAAAAAAAAGCAAAGCCCCCCATCATCGAAAGCCCCTGAGCGCTCTGTCACGCAATGGGCTGTAAAAATGCTTATCCAACAAACACACACACACACACACACACACACAGACACACACAGGTTATCCAGCATGCAGACACCCAAATGCCGGTTGGGAGTAATTCCTGCTCGGGGGCACGGCGCTCCAGGCAAGGCAGGCGCGTGCTGGATATTTCATTATTCATTAATTTACTGTTTAACAAATCCTGTCATTACCGAGCTCCGAGTGGAGTTCACACACACACACACACACACACACGCATGTACGCAACGGGGCACGGGCATGCGCCCGCCCGCCCGCCCGCGCGCGCGCGCGCACAAAACACACACTCGCAGCGGGGCGGGTGTCAGGCGTGGCAAATCGGCCTGTTTGATCCCGTCCTCCTCAACAAACGGGGAGAGAGCCATGAATAATAAGGAACGCCGAGCCTCGCCGGAACGAGGGAGCGTGACACCGCCTCACAAAAAAAGCCCTTCAGCGCCCGAGCCCGAGCTCCGCCGGGGCCTCACCCAAGGGGGACGCGGGGGGAGAGGGGCGCCGGGGTTCATTATATTGAAAAAAAAAAAAAACCCCAAAAGACAAAAACAAACAGTTGGCACGGCCGTGATCGATACGTGGAAGAGGCAAAGCGCTCCCACGCACAAAGGAAGAGAAAGCCGGAATTGCTCGTATCTGACAAAAGACGCAGCCATGTCTCCTTTTTTTTTCAGCGCGTGAAGAAGTCGAGCGCGGCTGTTTTACCGCTAATGGGATCAGGATTAAAGCAGCGAATATGTTTTTTGTTGTTTTTTTTTCTGGCTCACCCGACCATGTTTTTTTTTTTTTTGTTTCTTCTCCTCCTGGCTCGAATCCCTACAGAAGCAGTAATAGAAAAAAAGAGGATCTGCTGGAGTTTCCCGGGAAACTGGCAGGATGCAAGTCGCTAACGCTAAAATAATGACTTTTACTTTACCTTTTCAGTCGAGTTCGCTTAATTAATTAAGGGGGGGGTAGCCTCCGGGGGCGGCAAATATTCATTATTCCGCAGGAAGAAAAACATGTATCATAAATATTATAATGATATATTTGTGTTGCGCCATGACGACGTTTCTGTTCAGGGGTGGCTCTGTGACCGGACTAACCCCCCCCCTTCTCCACCCGACTCGCCGACCGTGGCTGTTGGGAGGTGAGTGGAGGGCTTGACAGAGAGACGCAAGGGTTAAAAAGCCCTGGAGTCCAGCCGAGGCGCTGAACGATAACGAATAAGAGCGGCGTTCCGAGGAGGAAGGACTTTATTTCCATGGCGCAGGCTGCGGGTGGGTGGGTGGGTGGCTGGGTGGCCGCAGACTTGATGTCATTAGCATGTGACATATGTAGAGCTGACTGGAAGTGGCCGGAGGCCAGAGTTTGCCGCCTCCGCCGCTGCGGTTTGTCTACAGGGGACCGGGGGTGCAGGCTGAGTCTGGGGAGTGAGGGGGGGGCTTTGTCAGCAGCGGCAGCAGCGGCGGCAGCAGCCGCCTGGGTCAGCCGCTGCCCAGCCACTGTCTTGTCTGCCGCTGTTGATACGGGGCCGCCTTTTTATCAGCATGCATGACGGGCAAGTGCAGCGTGGATGTGTGTGGGTCGCTCAGGGCGGCGGGGTGGCTGCGGGGAGGCGCCGGGGTGGGGGTGATGGCGGTGGTTCTCGCTAAGGAGGGGCTGGTGGTTCCTTGAATGTGTGGGAAGGGGACACGAGCAGCCCGGGTCCCTTAAGGTTGTGAGGAAGACGCTGAGTTGAAGTGACACAGCTGCTGCTGCTGCTGCTGCTGCTGAGACAGAGGCTGCTGCCCCTCCAGATGGGTCAAGGTTACAGAGAGGAGAGAATAAACAGCTTCCTCACACACACACACACACACACACACACACACACACACACACACACACACACACACAGCGAGTGAGAGTGTGTGTGTGTGTCAGGAATACAAAAGTGGAGCTCAAGAAAGCATCAGGGTCAAAAATGAGATTGGGTCTGGCAACAGGAGGAAGATTTTTGTGTTTTAATAACAACAACTTGAGTCAGTTTTGTCCACTGACACAAGTTGTTCTTATTTCTTCATGTCGATAGCTGAAATTTAGCGGCGACATCCGAATTTTCCATCCAGCCATATGTGGGTATGGGCGGGAAAGTGGGTCAACAAAAAAATTGGCGTAAATTTGTCATAAAGGGTGCAATAGCTGTGACTGGTCCTCATCGAGTGATGTCATATATGCCCATTGAGAGGACATTGTTTTCAATCTTTAATAATTCTCAGAACAGAAACATACAAGCACAATATACATCAAAAGGAGCAATGAAACAGTCAATGGGTTAGGCTAGGGTTAGCTTTAGGGTTGGGGTTAGTGTGAGGGTTAAACTCCACTGCAGAAGCCTACTGATCTGAGGAGTGTGGGTGAGTGGGAAGGCTTGGTCCCACTGGGGATCCAGGTTCAATACCAGGCAGAGCACAAGTGGGCAGAAGGCCTCCCCAGTCAGATGTGAAGTAATTAAAAAATAAAATGCTCATATTTGTTGGCACACCCAATCTCCCATCTCGGTGCCCCATTTACCCCCCGTCTCCATGGTATGCCTGACATATAGCTGACCAGAGTTTTAGCAGGTCAGAGCTCAATAGGAGCTAAATAAGAAAATGTATTATTACTACATCCTCGTATTTTTAGTTATATCATTCAGCCAAGAGCCCGCTAGCCTCGCATGATGACTGGACACAGAAGCTTGCGAGAAATGCCCTAGTGTCAGTTTGTCAAATCCCACTACAAGCCCCTCTAGACAGCTGACAGTTTGCACCCTTAATTTAGCTGAAAGTAAAATTTAACTGAAAGTTAAATTGACTTAAATTAAGGATCAGTTAGCTTAGCATACGGGTTAAAAACAGACAAAACCACTGGCCATACTCTCAGAGGTTCGCTAAGCAAACCAAGAGGTGATGCTATACAATTTTTAACTATGATATTAATCCCTCAGAGAGGAAGCTAGGATCTCTAAGCAGCTCAAATACATGTTTTGCAGAAATAAGGACAGATATTAAGTGATTAAAAACGTTGCTACAACTACATTTTTCTTTTCTCGCATAAGACTCAAAGGGAAAAACATTTTTCCAAATACAATCAAATGAAATTCTGAAAAAACACAGGACATTAAAGCATCTACTGCTAAATTATAATCAAAACAATTTACACAGTTGTTCAATGTCAAAAGTATAACAGCGAAATATCAGAGTCAGCCAGACTCAGTCAGATTCAATACGGTCATTAACAATAGTGTGGAAAACTTCTATCTATGTGCAGGGATAAAACCTTGTTCCACTTTCGTGCAGATGAATTAAAATTCCTTCATAATTTAAAGCAGGTATTTGTGCAATGTATTGACGTTCCAAGGACTGTTCCCAACACATGAATTATTAACTCCAATTTAGACATCCATGCCAAAGCACAATGAAGCACACAGACAAAAACACAGAGTCCTCTGAGAGCCAGTTGTTATTAGCTTCGTTTGCTGTTGCGGCTTGGCCCACCATGCTTGGGTCATACCAATTACAGGCTCAATCAGAGCAGGCATGTGGATGGTAGGGGGGCGGAACATGAGAACAAGAAGACAGATTTCAAGGACATGAAAAAATGATAAAGAATGTGGCCTGGCGAGATTTATTTTTCATTAACGCAGTGCACAGGGACTCTTGCGAACCGAGGAGAGGGATGAGATAAGGGAAATAATACACAGGAAGCGCGAGGAGCTCCACTCAACTCTGAGAGCTGAAAGCCAATAGATTGTGTCGCCATAATGGAGTGATATTGAAAGGCCAGGTTCCCCTTCATCCTTTCACATGTAAATGGAAGACGACAGATGCTGATTGAGATTTCGAGCTCTGCTCTAAAAAAAAACAGTTGACATATGTTGATGATGTGATGATGTTTCGTGTACATTTTGCTGGTTACTTTCAGACAAAGGGAACAGAGTTTTAATGCGGCCGCTGTATTGGAAAGCCGTAGAATTTTCCAAAGCTAATGTAATGGTTTGTAAGAAATGTAGTGGTGTGTGCGTGTTTGTGTGTGTGTGTGTGTGCATGTGTGTGCTTTGTGAACAATATCCCTGAGAAGGAAATGAAGAGTACAATACCTGGGAGACACAAGATAATTTATTTACAGAGTTTTTGTGTTTGCATGAATCCCAAGTCAAACACTGCAGCAGATCCTTGCACTGTAGGAGGGCAATATAGGCCTGCCCACGCATGCACGCACACACACACACACACACACAGAGAAAAAACCCCACATATTAAACTCCCTGTTTGAACAACATTGCTCAGCACAGAATAATGGTTGATGCTCAGACTCTTGTGTACCTGCACTCCTGCTGAAGGTAAATTTTAATTTTGACCTTGAATATCTTCCGTCCCTCAGTCAAACAACGCGCTTTGGTTTTTATTTTCATGTAAATGCGCATAATAGAAAATGCATGGTCAATTCAGGACAGCGTTGAACAAGACACGGTTGAAAAGGCGAAAGAGGCTATTTTCCTGCGATGGTGATCAGTCGGTCTGTCTGTTACAGATATTACAGATATTCAAAAAGGGTGAGAGAGAGAAGGGCTCGAGTGTGTGAGACACAGAGAGTGAGAGAGAGTGGCGCAGGGCGAGAGGGAGCTAGCCTCAGGGCAATGGAGGTCTCTGTTCAGTGTCTGAACAAAATGCCCAGTCTGATCGGGTGCACAGGGCCATGAACCAACCTCCACCCCAGCATCCAACCCACCGCCATAGCACGTCTCAGACTGCAAGCAATGTATGCAAGCATGAGTGATAGAGAGACTATAGACATCATATATGGCTTGTACTCATATTTTCTTTTGAATTACAGACACAATATGGCGTTTAAGTTACTAAAGTTTTTGAATTTTTAGTGATTCCTATGTTGTTAAAGTTATGTTTTCTTCCTTGAAATGAAATGACATATTAAGTTTTCTAGTTATTTCCTGATTTTAATAAAAGGACTTTGGTTAGGTTTGGCTACAGAGTACAATCATTCAGGGCACATAAGTTTTACACACAGTACAGTGTAAGGTTTTTTGTACTCCTGCTTTTATTTTCAAAAAATATTTTTTTTCCACTATTCATGCTTGCAGATTTACGAAACCATCTTCCCTTCAGGATGTACCGTGAAAACAGAGAAGAAGACCTGCAGCATAGAGTCATGGTAGCCAGGTACAAAAATGTGCAATTTTGGACTCTGAAATCGACTGCTTTGTTAAGATGGTAAGCAATAGAGAAGCTTACCGTTTACGCTGCGTTTCAATCGTTTTCGTAAAATCTCATCCCGTGAGATTTACGAGAATTGAGTTTTGCTTTGTTTGCTGTCAAGAATGGTTGTTATATTTTTCTCTTTGATTACTTTTAAAAACTGTTCAGTCTCCTCCTCTGTCCAAACATAACGCAGCATTTTCACTGATAGTGAACTGGTCACATGACCCCCTACGTCACGTCACGTGTAAATGCGAAAAAAGTGTTACCATGACACTTTAGCGAAATACCTCTATATCGATACGTCTGAAAAAACCACCTCATGAGAGCGTCAAAACCTTTTAGCGATATTGGAGAGGTTTTTCGAAGTTTAGGAGTTTCCATTACCAGGTTTAGGTTTTGCACAATTCTAGGGGTAATTGGAAACGTACTGACTGAAACCTTGCTGATGCAAATAAACAGGTCAGAATAGTTAAAGACGCTCCAGGGATTTCTCAGGTGTCAAAGATACAAAGCTGAAAATGACATGTGACTTTTCCAAAATCAATATAGGGTCAACCTTAAATCTGCCTCAGTCACATCGAGTAACTAGACGGATTCCAACGTCTGCGTATCACTTGAAGCAAGTGTGCGTTTGTCTGGGAGAGAGGGACAAGGAGACAAAGGGGACACCGGTGTGGCCGGTGGGGCTGCGCCACTTGCTCCGGACAGCGACAGCGGGCCTTTGCTTTGACGCTGAACCAAGAAGACAGGGAAGAGGGCCGGCCGTGACGCTCATCACATCTGAAGCCCCCATCTGTACTGGTATCTCCCCACCAGTCAACTAGCCAACACACACACACGCGCGGGCGGGCGGGACCCTAATCATTTGTGACAGTGCTCACATTCAGTTAGGCCCCACAGTGCTTGTGCATGTCACTGACCATAAACAAAACATACACTCCACTACGGGGGGGGGACACACCACAGGACACGGGGCGTAGATACCCGAGAAATACCAAAAGACAGGGGTGTGGGGCGTACGCGTTGCAAAAGTGTGTGTGATGCCACTGATGGGTGTGTATGTGTGTGTGTGTGTGTGTGTGTGTGTGAGAGAGAGAGAGCGAGCGAGAAGAGAGGCTTCTAGGGAAGGAGAACAGATGCCCGTGGGTCATGTCATATCCCTGGCATTAGGGCAGCGTCAGTGGCAGCCAAGCTGACGGAGACAAAGAAAGGCCAGTTAGCATAGCGGCTAGCGCTAGGTGCAGTGAGAAGCCAGTTTGTAACATTAACCTCTTTCGGTTGTCTTCTAGAAAGAAAGCGTTGGTTTGTTTTCTCGAGTAGAATTTAAATGCTGGGTATTGAAATATTTTTTCATATGATGCCAATTTCAATGCCAGTTCCAGAACAATACTTTTGTAGATGTTTTAAAACCAATTTGAACAAAAACAATACAAATACAGCAGAGAACTTTTATTTTCCAGTTGACCGGTTATTCCAGTCAGGATTTTCTCCAAATCAATTTCTTGGATTCCCTGTCCTTTGCGCAAATGTTGCATTTCACTTTATTTTGACCCACCTTAAAAAAGTGGAGGTACACTTTTGACTTCACTGGCATCACGCTAATTTTCACTCCGTTGGAAACAAAAGTTTGCATTGGTCTTATTTGGCACCACTATAAGATGAAAGGTAGTCTTGTCACATGTATGTCAAATGATTATTGGCTTGCAGGCACTAAGATTTCCTTTTTTTTGACATCGGAATTTGGCGGGAAAGAATATTTATTTTTTGGTGATTGATAGAATGGGAGCATTTCTACCAATGCAGCAAATGTATGGAAGTTCAGTATCCAGCCCTGGTAGAATGAATTCATGGCAGATGGAGCATATTATATGAATATATGATATGACTCCTGACCCTGGTTCATTTCATGTCTCCATCTAGGAAACAGCCCATGGAATTAGTTTACACGCGAAACCCACAAGAAAAATCCAAATTGGACAAATCTGTTGAGTTCTACGTAACCAAACAAAAGCCTTTCCTACCAGCCGAACCAGTCAGCAGTCATCGTTAGCCGACGTTGCCCTTTGCTCTTCTATCAACGAGATATTGTCAAGACATCTTCGGGGATGCTGATGGCTCATGGAATTAGACCCGCTGAAAATGCTTCAAATTGGACCTTTCCAAGATGGATTTGCAGGTGGATCAGCTCTTTGTCTTGATTCATCTTAAAATTTTATCCCATTTCGTTGAGTCCATGCTGTTGCTTAACCGACGCCCGGATAAACAAATAGAAGTTGCTTAATCCACCATATATGAACAACACATCAATCGTGAAACTATGATTGTTTTCATCCAATAGTGAGCTTCTCTCACCTTTGAACACTCGCTTGATTACTTACAACATCATTATCTCTTCAAGTTATTACAGATATGTATCTTCAGAAATAATGATCTTGCCCTCTCTGGCCATTCTTCAACGCAAACCACTCAGCAGCATGCACAAAGTGTTGTTGTCCAACACAAACTCATTAGGTTCTGAGGAAGCGCTTTAGGCAATTGTTGTTGCTCTATATGACTAAAAATAGCAATAAGTATTAAATGTATGGGAGCTGTAACTTGGTGATTGCCCGGAGGCACCCGGCAATAAGATTTATGCATTTCTCTTCATCTTTAACTTTTTTTCCCGTATGTTAGCAGTTAGCTAATAATTATTGCATGGAACCCTCTTTTAAACAAAGTTGCGAGACATTTCCCTATTTAGCGTTTGCGTCATTTTTTTTTACCCCCAATAATCACAAAATCCAGCAACCTTTTCACACTTGACACACTGCCGTAATTGAAAGATCGCGTCGTCGCAAAGTAATTCTTCACCAGCAGCCAGAGCTCGATCTGGTGCGGGCTGACGGGGCTGAGAAGCCTAACCAGAGAGAAAATGTGAACATAAATCATTTCCAACACAGAATGGGAATAAACACAACAAGCGGGATTTCTCGACACTGGTTCCAGTGCTGGGGTCTATTTATTTAGACAATCATCTCCCTCCCAATTACCACGAGCTCTTTATCAGATGTGTATTTGTCAGCTTCACATTGCAGCTCTGGAATAAACTTCCAATTTAGGCAATGTTTGTGCCATTCCTTCCACTCAAACGCGACAAGAAGTGAAAAGAAATAATTTTCAGTCTTTTTTTGAAAAAAATATTGACACACACGCACACACACTCCCCTGGGGTTGTTTCTCATATTTTTAGCTATTGTCAAAAATTATTACTTTTGGTGGTGTGTCTTGGGTGGATGAGCTTCCAGTGCGGCTCCCCGGAGAAAGAGTTTGAATCCCACTGTGCAAGCTCTTTGGCTGCTGGCTGCCGAGTGAATGGAAACAGAGTCGGATGAGGCTCCCACCGGAGAAAAAAAAAAAAAAGCGCTGTTTACAGGCCGCTTTTAAAGCAAGTCTTGTTTAACTAAGCGATACACGGCAGAGTGCGCGAGGGGAGCCGGGAGAGAGCCAGGATGACACAAACAAAACAGATCCAAGTCGACGGGAAACCAACAAGCGCAGAGAAAGAAAAAAAAAAAAAAACAAAACAAAACCTCGGATTCAGGCCAAAGAGCCGTCGTTCCAAAACGAGTCAGTTTATTCTAAAATATATACGAGGAAACTGAACGCGATGCCTGCTTGATCCGCTCCGCTCCCCCCCTGCCTGTGGTTGTGTGGAGAAGTTGAGCAACGCAACACAGTTGAGGTTTTCGACAGCGGCAAAACAATGAGCGTGACCAATCAAAAAGGCTTTTAAAGAACAAAAAAACTAACAGCTGTTCGGACTGAAGGTGTGAAAAAAAAAACTGGGCTTTGTTGGTTCGGGTGTGTAGTTTTGAGCCTTTGTAAAAAAGGAGGAAGCAGCTCCGTGTTCCAACATCTCCACTTTTCCAGTCTCCGTTTTGGAGCCAGCAACGTTAGCGGGATGTCTCGTGGATTCAAAGCAAAGTGATTTTTTTTTTTCAATGACGTTCCAGATGCCTTGACAGTGTTTGCCATCAATTTTGATTGAAATAGACTTGATTAACACACACCAATGTGTTTCGACTCTTTGGATAAAGAGGATTTTTGTGATTTATAGGAAAGATATAAAAACACAAACCAGACGTCAAAAGTCAAGTTCCTGTTGTTATTGAATCATATCGTTCATGAAACTCACACATGACGGCCGTGATGTGCACAAAAAAAAGATACGAAACTAACTGTAACTGTAAAGAACGAATCGGGGAATACAGTCACGTTCATTTAGGGGAACCTCAAGCATCGACCAGCGTGCGCTTTCCCTGAAATGACTGCAGCTCTTTGGCGCGACGGGACGTTACTTGCTACGCGATCTTCTTCTCTGTCGCCGAGGTCGCTCCCCTGGCGCTCGTAAGTGCACGAAGAGCGCCAGGGGTTAAAAGACTCCCGCAGCCATAATGGATGGAGGAGAAACTTTTCTGGTGCTTTCGCTTGCAAGAGGCTGCTCGGTTCAGTCGATAGACGCGCACACACACACACACACACACACACACGCACACACACACGCACGCACACACTCATGCACGCACAAGCTAAACAGACTGGGCATGATTGGCAGCTCTGACCTGGATGTGCACATCGCTCCTTGGCCCCGGAGCTACGAGCACAAGCGAGCAACAAAAAAAACCTCGCGCGCGCGGCTCGGCGTGCACTCAATATGGCCGACGACAAAACCATTAACTCCTCCATATGTGCGCGCTTGCACTGTGAACGCGAGCGCACGCGCGCGTTGTACGAGCGACGGGCGCGTGTGCTGCGCGGAGGCCAATGAGTTCACGGAGTTCGCGCTTTTATTTTTGCCAAATTGTTTCCAAATGTTACGTTTCTGGCCTCAGGGGTAGCTTTAGCATTTTGGTGGGGGTGGGATATTTGCATATCTGTGTATTAAAACCTTTGTTTTCACGATGGACTGTTGTTCCATGTCAGCATATTGTTTACTCACTGTGCTAGCAGATCCCTCCCGACAAAACAAACGCACAACAATTCCATTGTATCAGCAGGAAGAGACGCGATGGGCAGGCCAAGTTCCTTTCCTTCAATGTTCGCTAATGATTCCAAAAATGAAAAACAACTGGGCAAACCTCTGGTTGCCCTCCATATTTCTACATATTGTGCGGCTGCCGAACGCGTCGGGGACGGAGGGGTTCACCGCGTAGCCGCAGCCATTGTATCTCCCCCCCCGCCCCCCCTCCCCATCTCAGATCTTTTTCCTAAGAGGAGCCACGGGCGAGTCAGGAGTGAGTGTTAACAAGAGGGATAGAAGACGCTTCCAGCAGCCGGGGCCCCCGAGTCGCCCGGCGGAGAGCAGCAGCAGCAAGAAGCAGCAGCAGCAAGAAGCAGCAGCAGCAGCCGCAGCAGCAGGCAGTGGGCGAATATTCATCCCTGCCCACAAAAATCATTTTGACTCGCAGCGCGGCGGATCCGACGGGTTGTTCTTACGACCCCCCGCGGGCCCTTTGGAGGGCGCCGCAGTGGCTTGTTTGGCTCGTACGAGCTGCGAGGGGATGAGGAAGTAGGATGTGTATTTTTTTTTTATTTAATTTTTTTTTTTTACCCCTCTCCTTTTATATTTCATATTCTCCTTCCCGGCGAGGAGAATATCCGCCGTCCTTGATAGCTTCACTTCCAAGTTGCTCGACGTACAGGAACCCATTTTTTTTTTTTTTTTTCTGGATTAGCGCTTTTATTGCCACAAGTTTGGCACGTGGGGGGGGGGAGGAGAGGCCGCGTTTGCCTGTTATTTAAGGCAAAAAAGGGAAAAAGAGAAGAAAAAAAAAGGCGAGAAAATGACTGCCTCATTATCCCGAAATCGCTTTTTAATTTGAACGAATTGACTCGGGCGGCGAGAGGAAAATATTACGTGGCGTGTTGCGAGTGCGGCGTGCAAAGTGGCGATAAAGTGGCAATAAAGCAGACGTGCCCCATTTCTTAACTTTTTAAAAAAAAATAGTCGAGCGCGCGCACGCACACGGGCGTTCGCACGGGCGCGCGCCCACAAACTGATAGCGGGGGGGAAAAAAAGGCGGAAGGGAGGGGGGGGGCACCAGAAAGCGAGAGGAGGGCTCACCGTCTTCTCTGTTAAGCCCGGCTGACTAATTCTCGCTGCTAATTTGCGTTTGGTTAATTAACTAATTACTGAGGATGTCTGAGGGCGAGGCTGTCTGTCAGCCTGTATCAGTAATTATTTTCATCGTTTTAATTAGACTCACACACACACACACACACACACACACACACTCGTCGACTCAATTTCTCCCCTCCTACCACACAGCCAGCTGACACACACACACACACACACACACACACTCAACGGCGCACTTTGTAAACACACTGACAGCAGTGTGGAGATTCCGGAAGGTTCCAATCTGGTGGCCTGCACACGTGCAGTGGCGAGATCTGCAGCGTGAGCGTCTGATTGGCTGACAGGACGCTGATATAGATTGACGTGTCAGATGGAGGAGTGAGCATCCTTTGAGATAGAGGCGGTTTAGTGTCTGGCGGCGGCGGCGGGGGGGGGGGGTGCGTTCGTTAGCTTCCAAGGAGTGAAGTCAAGGGATGAGACCGACGCAGGTCAGACCGTTTGGTGTTGAGCGTCAGTCTGGATTAACGGTCCAGTTCACTCAGTGAGACGACAGGATGCAGACGATGACTCTGTCCTCGTTGTTGGCAGACACCAGGAAGTAGTGAGACCAAAAAAATATCAATTGTTCATCAGAACTCTCAACATGCACAGATGAAGGTTCCTTTCCAAGACCACTGACAACATGGTAGTAAATGCTTCGGCGCTATATTTTAGTTTGGATCACGACCAGGGCTGGGTAGCATTCAAAGTCAACATTTTTTGATAGGTTGATAGACGCCAATTTCGATACCTCGGTTTCAGTACTTTTTTTGATACCAGAAAATCCAATCTGACAAATCTACATTTTAATTTTTGAAGATTTAAATCAGGATTTCCTCCAAATCAACTTTGTGGCAATCCTGTCCTGTGACACTACACCATTAGCACAAATGTTGCATTTTGCTTTATTCTGATCAACCTTAATGAAGTGGCGCTACACACTTTGGCATGACGCTGATTTTCACTGCAACTCTCTTTAGTTCACGCCTCTATAATGTGAAGGCCAATGGCCAGCGACTTCAGATCCTGATGCTTTGCCCAATGATCACTGGCCGATTTACTTTCTTGGATGTCGGAGTTTGGCAAGGAAACTTAGTTAATTTTCCGCTATTTGATAGCATCGGAGCATTTTGGTCGGTGCTAAAAAAAAATGTGTCAAAGTTCAGTACCCAGCTCTACAAATGCATCACAATATTTCAGTCAAGCCCTTCATTGAAGGTGTTTGCACCCAGTTTGTCTGATTTGAAGGAGGGATGTGCGATATTGACTGGATCCTGCCATCAGAACCCATCCACCTTATTGAACTGCACATACAAAAATGCTACAGAACGTGTCATTTTATCGAAAGTGCGTATTTGTCGGTTTCCAGTGACTGAGGCAAAGTTGTTTGTGCAGTTGTGTTCAAAATAATAGCAGTGTGTTAAGGCTGAAAATGCTTATAACAGCTTTTTTTTTGACACATTGGCAACAGGTCAAGTAAAACATGGATAAAATGGGTCATTTTTTTTAATTACTGTACGGAAAAAGAAAAAATAATATTGGGGCTGTTCAAACAACAATCACTAAACTGATATCTAGTTGTATAATCACAGTTTCTGAGAACTGCTTCACAGTGTTACATGGAGTCGGCCAACTTCCGGCACCTATGAGCAGGTATTGCAGCCCAGGATGATTCGACAACATTCCACCATTCCTCTGCATTTCCAGGCCTCAGAAACAGCTTTTTTTTGACGTCACCCCAAGTTTTTAACTGGATTAAGGTCTGGGGATTGGGCTGGCCCCTCCAATGGCCACCCATTCCTCCTGCTAATATTTTGAACACAACATGTACATGTCGCACGTGTAAACAGCAGCCTCTCCGGCAAGACGCAGGACAGCCGTGCTGATCTACCGACAGCAAAGACAACAGAAAACCTCCATCTTTGTAATCATCGCTCCCCAATGTGTTTAACATACTAAAGCGTTTGCTCCATGTTGCCCCCTTTCCATAAAGAAGCACGGCCCCGGCGTATGCCGTGCACTCCGTGAGACGGGTAAGAAGGTCAGCGTTTTATTTTTAGACCTCGGTGTCACTCTGAACACAGCCCCAAGACCATTTTCCGTGATGGTCCAAAGTGCTGTTTCAGCAGCACGACATGGGGACGGGATAGGTTTGCTCGCATCTCCGCTCTTCTCCCAAAGCACTTATTTTGATTTTGAATCCGCATCCTTCGGGTGAGCACGGTGTCCAGATTAGAAGCGGTGGCGCTAACCCTGACCTGCAGTGTCAAAACAGCTCTGCAGCAGCGGAACGCTCGGAGCCGCTGCACGAGAGGTTCTCTACCTTAACGTGGCGTTTTGTTACTGAACGCGATCGTTCAGTCGAGCTTTTAATAAACAACCACAATCACCCCGACTGGTTTTTACAGCTTTTTGGCCATTTTTTTTTTTTTTAGATTTGTTTCTTCATATTTGTAAATAAACTGAGTTTTTGAAAACATCCGCTGTGCAAATTGAATATGATGTGAAAAAGGGTTGGCTACTGTATAAGCTTGAGCTTCCGCTGTACTCTTTTGGTTGTTCTAACTCCTATATAGTCTTTCATGCTTTCTTTTTCCTTTGGAGGGGGCATTTTGGGAATTGGTATATTAGGGATGGCTATTTAGGGAAGTGTTATTGTCTTTTGTTGATATGGAATGACCAAATAAACATTTCATTCATTCATTCATTCATTTAAATAAAAATATTTCACACGAGTTCTATACAAACTTGCAAATGTGTTCAGTTTGTTATTTTGTCCCCTTCAGTGAATCGCAGTTTAACTGTTCCCGTCAACAATTAACATGTTTCGTCCCCAATGTAAAACATGTACAGCGTGTTACATTAATTCCAAAATCAATGAACAAGACAAGATGAAAAGTTGCATTTTAAAAGCTCAAAGTGTTTGCGCAGAGTGATCTCAATTCATCACCTCCATTTATTTAAAAGTGCAAGGCAGTGCTTTTGGACAGTGAAGCACGAACCCTGAATTTTAAGCCTCTTGCGTGGCGTAGTGTGGACGTTTGGATTTCTCGCACCCAGAATCAGATGCCTCATCAGTATTTTTTTTTTTTCTCTCTCTCTCTCTCTCTCTCTCAGTAAGCTGGGGTCAAACTCTGGCTGGGGTAAGAGAGAGAGAGAGAGAGAGAGAGAGAGAGAGAGAGAGAGAGAGAGAGAGAGAGAGAGAGAGGCTTGTAAACAGTGTGCAGATCTCTGGCGGTGCGGCCGCACTGCACATTTCATCCCGTGAAGCAAACTTTAGTAAACAGGCAGAACTAATGAGGACACTGAACACACACACACAGAAGGGAGGAGAGAGAGGCACACACACACACACACACACACACTCACACACACACACACACAACAGCGTCTGAGCATTCGGAGGCCCCGGGGCCCCGGGGCCAGAGCAGCCCAGATACCTGATGGGAGCAGGGACATCAAAGCTGCAGGATTAGAGAGAGGAGAGAGGAGAGAGCGCCGCGGGGAGGAAATGCTAACTTATTATCCGCTTCCAAGCTAATCCTGTTATCTACAGAATATAGCTGTGTTTAACCCCCCCAACACACCTCCCTCTGATAACACTCACACACACACACACGCACGCACGCACGCACATGCGCGGCACAGGAGGCAACGTTCGGGGTTCAACAGCCTCCCAGAGCACCCCGACGCCCCCTCCCACTCCCTCAATACACACACACACACACACAGACACCCCTCAACGGAAAGAAAGGGGGGCGGGGGCAGGAAAAAAAACATGTGCTTTTTGTATCTGAGTTTGAGATGATGTAGATGTTGGAACCTCCAGCGCATGTCCAGGCCCCGGTTCTCACTCCTCAGGTCAGGTCTAACACCCAGCTGTCCTGAAATCCACTTCAGGTAGTTTTTATTTGATTTTTTTTTATTTTATTAGCGTGTTTGTGTGACGCAGCGCCCCCTCAAGGTGGAAAGCTGGAGCTCCACCTGCATCACGGTTGAACCTGGTCGACCCAGGGACCGGAGCCGAGAACGATTTTGTTTCTTCAGTGCATTTTTCTTTTCTCCTCCAACAACACATGGATGTATTATTAAGTGCTTTGCGTTTAAAACAAAGAAACGGGTCAGAAATGGTCAGCGTTCGCCTTGAAGCGCTGCACAACACCCAGGATTCGACATGTTGTGGAATTTTATCTTCCGTCCCTGCACCTACCTGCTGTGTCGTGTGAAAAAGAACATTTCCTCAGTTTCCTTTCGGAACTTTAATATGTCGCCATGTGACATCATCAACTGGGTTAATAATGAAAACATATTAGTTGAAATAAACACAATGTGCCTGTTGGCTTGACCCCTCTGCCTCATGCCATTGTTGCTAACACATTTTTAGCTATGTGTAGCAAACATTTAATGTTATATTCATATGTTAGAATCATGAACACTTTGTCCATTGTTTGTGCATGCGTTTTTATATATTTTTTTAAAAAAAAAAGCATGTTAGTCTCGGTTAATCACTGGTTAGCTGAAATCAGTTTGAGTTAATCCAAGTCAAAGCCAAATGTCAATATTTTTGGAGATTTGGCCTTCGTTTCAAAGCTAAATGATCATTCTATGAGATTTGATCAACTTTACTTGTTGACGCTAATGCTGTGTGTTTTTCTTAACGCTTGAGATTCTTTCAGAGACCCAGACATAAAGGTAGAATTCCTCATTATTGTCTGTATAAAAGAACCAAAAAGACAAAACTAGCATTAGCCTGTATTTAGCCCTCGAGTCCAGCTGCCAAATTGACTTGTTGCACATCCCCCTCTCTCCGCTCCGCTGACAGTAAAAGAAACACATAAATCTCTAAGTTATAAGTGCACATTAAAAGTAATTAACTCTTGAATTGAAACCAGAAAAATACTAAACATCACATAATATCTCCGGGGGCACGCTCTGGCAGCTCGAGCCATATTCATCAAACCTCCGAGAAGCCCGTCCATTGTGTTTCTGACAGCACAGAGGCAGCGTGCGAAGCGCTAATTCCCTCTGATTTAGCGGCGTTGTAACGCGGCGTGACGGATGATTAGCTGCCGAGAAAAAAAAAAACCTAAGTTTTGATTGTTTCCCCTAATTGACTTTGATGAAAAATGATTTGAGGAAATCGAGCCGTTTTGACACGAAAAGGCGAAGCCGCTGCTGCTAGTTTAGCGGGTCCGGCATATTAATTTAGCGCAGGTATAGGAGTTTACTTCTAGCCATAATTAGCTCTATTGTCCCTCTCTGACCATGGCACCTGTGAAATAAAGAGCGGGGGGAGGGGGAGGAGGATGGGGTGGGAGTAAAAAATTTGGCAGATAGTGTTTTTTTTTTTTTTTTGTGCACGAGCTGGAGCCAGGCAGGAATAATATGGCGCGCTAATGCATGTAGATGTGGCGAAAATTGTCATTACGCTAATCAGCACTAAACTAATTGGGAGTCATGGACCCTCCTATCTGCTAATTCTAACCCTAAAAACCCCCGGCCCGTGTCTGCGAGCGGGCGGGCGAGCGAGCTAGCGGAGGAAGGAGGAGCGCGTGAGGAGGGGAGGGAGAGAGAGAGAGAGAGAGAGAGAGAGAGTGAAAAAAAAGTGGTGGAGGGAGGAAAAGGAGCTGAAAGTGTGAGCGAGGTAAAGGGAGGAAGAGGGAGATGAAGCCTAATTAAGAGTGCTGGGATTTATGCAAATGAGACGGCGCTGATATGGTAATCAGAGCCTGCAGGGCCGTAACATTCTGTGCACTGTGTGCGTGCGTGTGTGCGTGCGCGTGTGCGTGCGCGTTGTGTGCGTGTGTGTGTGTCTAGGAGGCTGACAGCTGGCTGTAAGGAAGGTCAGAGCCAATCAGGCTCTTACTCTAATGCACACTGCCCTCTGGCCACTCTGCCATCTCTCTCTCTCTCTCTCTCTCTTCTCCTGCACTGTCTGTCTCTCTTGGTGTCTCCCCCTCCTCTCTCTCTTCCCCCCAACCCCCCTCCCCCCAACCTCACCCCCACTGTTATGCTAACCCCTTCCCACTCGTTCTCGCACTCTGCCTTTTTCTTTACATTTCACTCGCCCGCCCGCCGTGATGAATCCTGGCGCCGCCGTTGTTTTCACATTTTTTTGTTGTTTTTTCCTTCCTGCGCGCGGAAAACAGTCGTCGCTTCTTGAGGGGTGAGAGCAGATTGACGGCAACGGCGGTCGCCAGTTTGCTGGGGTTTTGTTGGTTTTTCCCCCCGCCGTTGTCGTGGGAAGCGTTCAACCAGGAAGCGTTTGCAGTTGCCAGAACACGTTGACCCTTCCACCCCCCCACCCCAAAAAAACCCAGAAACTGTCCGCTTTCTAAATAGTTCACTATAATTCTATCTAGAAATTTGTTTAACCCAGAAAAAAAGGAATTATGAACTCCATAATTCCTTTTGGAGGCAGCTCCTGCCTTCCAATAAAGTCCCCAGCAATGCGCAAAAGTCTTAAAATGAACTTCTTTTGCTTGCTCCACTTTCCAGAAAAAGTCTGGATGTCTTTCCTTTGTGACCTCACGAGGGGCACGGATACAAGGTTTCGTGACAACACCCCCGGACAGGCACTTCTTCTGCCATTCGCGGTCGTCTGGTTTGAACTTGCGGAGAGTCCAAACAAAAGCAACAAGTTTTGCTGGGAAGCTGGAACAGAGTTTTTGCACCGGGTTGGGAACAGAGGGCTGAAATGGACTGTTTGCCAGAGAGACTGATAGAGTGCGATAGAGCTGTTGTAGCGTTTGTAGAGCTTGGGAAGAAAAACAAAGATCGAGAGTGGCTTTAATGCGGTGCCTTCAGGGTTGAAAAGATCACAGAGTGAGATTAGGACGATGCAAAAGTTTTCTATTTTCTCATATCAATAAAAATGCTATTTTTCAAGTTTAGCCAACACATCGATCAGGTGTCAAGCTTTGTAAAAGGCAGTCTCTCAGTTGTCTTTAAAGGTTAAGTGTGTAATGTTTGGAGATTTTGAAGAAAAAACAGCAACATGAAGTGGTTACATTTGAGATTGCAGCGCTATATCGCTCTGCTTCCCTCTCCCAAGTTTGCCAGTGAACTACGGTGGCCTGCACACGCAAACCTGGATACCTCGTTTACCTTCTTCTTCGTTGGTTTATTTGAGGATGCAAGTGTTCATCCTAAATATAAACCATGCTGCCTGGTGTGGATTGTCCACACAAGGCTATCTTAGAAAATACGCACAAGATTGATTGATCTATGTAAATTCTTATATATAAATAATAACCAGTCTAGGGTAGAAAAAACAAATTACTTTTATTGTACAGTACACACTTTTATTCATGCTTTTACGGGCAGTATATTAAGCTTTTACTGATATAGAAATCACAAATCAGGCCAAATTTTACACACTGGACCTTTAATTGTCAATAGCAACAGATGGAATAGGCAGGTGGGCATGAAATGTATCATGTATGGTGTCAGAACGCTGCTCGACCATTAACTCAAACACTGCAGTGCTCTAACCCAGGTTCTGGTCCTCATGGGGACGTTCCCTGGTTTAGTCAATTCACCCAAAAACAGCGTCTTCAGAAGCCCATGTTGTGTCAACAGCCCACGAGGGAAATCCATTTAACCCGTTGAGTCACTCAAAGGTTTAGATGTGATTTGAAGGGTGACGTAGAATCCTGAGCTCTCGGCCACATCCTCAATGCTCGGGTCGTTGTAGGGGAGATTCATCTGCCGCAGTGTTCAGGCACACGGCTCAGTTTGGGTCATTCATCAGAGCAATTCACTCACTTCATTTTTGCTTTTTAGCAGTTTTGATATTTTTCTGATACACAGAAAAAAAATTCCAACTGGTTGGTGCCGGCTCTTTCTCGTCAGAGCGAGGTGTCTGACAGGGTCATATTCTGACCAGCCATATATGGATCACAAAGGATTATCTTTTCCTCTAACAAGGATCTACCAGATTCAGACATTGAATATTCAGCAGTCCAGCTGCCCTGCAGCGTCACTGTAAATGCATACAATGACTACTGCATTAGGCATAATGTCCAGTTGCTTGTTAACATCAATAACTAATCAGCCAATCATATGGCAGTAACTCAGTGGGTTAAGGCGTGCAGACCTGGTGAAGGGGACTTGCTGGGGTCCAAAGTGAGTGTTGGGACGGGGAGGAAAGGGGATTTAATTGACTTTGGATGTTTCACAGTTGTTGGTACTTGTGTCACTATTCTACAAAGTCTAGCCGCACTGTGATTTTCACCAACAACCATCTTGACGGTTCATTTCAATTCACAGAGATTGGTCCCAAAAAGAGAACTTATCAAAGGAGAGTCAGAGCAGTGAGTGAAATACTCTCTGGTTACAACCAAGGCCGACTATATACAACTTCAAGGCTGGACACGCTGTGCATTTACACACTTTCTTCGTGACTTTCTACTACTAGCAGGGTTACCTCGCGGAATCAAAACTGTGTTTAAATGTTTTTTAATGTAAAACAGGCTCATTTTATCAGGTGTTTTCATCTGTGTTAACTTGATAACAAAAAGAAAAAGTCTCAATAGACTAATTACTGTGACAGCCAATCAATTATTACGTGGGTCCATGATGTTTAAGGACTTTAACGTTGAAATAAAGTGAAGGATATATAAAAATTCTCAAAAGTCAGTTCAGTAACAGGTTAATAATCAGGAAACATTTTCACTGGGTGATAAGTTGGAAGAACGATGGACGTAAACGTAAACATCCGCTTGACAAAAGAGGAAATGAACCAGGGCGCTTCTGCGTCTGCTTGCGCTTTGATTGGAACCATGCTTTTATCTCACACTGCGGCTAAACAGAAAACATTGCCCGGCTCAGTCAATGCATGAAATTAGATTAAAAAAACAAACAAACAGCAATTTGCTGGTGGTGATGCGGCTTGCAATGGACTTTGAAAATAAGCCGCGCCTCAAAGGTGACTCCACTGACAAGGCTGACAGTTGTCAATTGAAAAGCGTGAATCAGTGTGGCTGTGTTAAGCACCGCGGACCTCACAAGTGGAATGAATGTACTCCTATGTGTCTGTGAACACACTCTCTCTCTCTCACACACACACACACACACACACACACACCCATCCTCACATAAAGAACCGAGGGCCATATGGCCGTATCAACACATCTGAGTGTAATCCAGTTAACAGAGTATCCCAAATGACTAAATTAATCAGAGGAATACTATCTGGCCCATCTCTGTGCTGCTTTGATGTGCGAACACACACACACACACACACACACACACACACACACACACACACACACACACACACACACACACATATAGATGGGATATTTATTGTGGAACACTGGTCTCACTGAGAAATGACTATAGCCGCTCTGATAATAAGGCCTCAAACCCGTGGAGGTGCCCGTGAGATTCCATCTCAGCCGCCCCAGGGGCATGGAAGCACACAAACAAGTGCGCACGCACGCACGCACGCGCACCCGCGCACACCTACATGGGAGCAAGACAGATGAAAGAGATGCATCGATTCACTCCAGATAGAGCGCACAATAGCGCGAGAGAGAAAAAAAGAAAAAGAATACAGAGGATTGCCGGGGTTTGAAGCGCCGGTCTTCAGCGCTCGCATTATGCTTAATTGACGTCTCGGCTTTGTAGATACGGCGGAGGTTCATTGTGGGCTGATAGCGCAGCACCCCGCGTTGCTATCGTCGTTAGCTAGCGCGGGCGGCTGCTGGCCGCACAACAAAGAGGTCTTCGTCCCCGGCCCTGACTCGTAACTACCTGACATCAAACTCCGAGCTTTATTCTGAAAAGTGCAAGAGATTTTGTGGGGGCAGAGTGAGGCCGTTCACGGTTTAAGACGGTGGTTCTCAACTTTCCTTATCGTGAAGTCACGACCCAAATTTAATCCAGAGGGCTCAAATTTATAAAACGTACAGTAAACAAATTATTGAATCGAATTGCGTGTCCTGCAAAATACGATAAGATGCCAAAAAAGAGATGAAGATTATCTCTATAAATATTCTTTTGGTCTTTGGTCGACTACAGCTCTGATCTCGAGCGACCCCGCCCTGCGAGCAGCAGGAATCAGGGCAAACTCTGCAGTCA
Source organism: Thamnaconus septentrionalis (assembly GCA_009823395.1). Classification (NCBI taxonomy): domain Eukaryota; kingdom Metazoa; phylum Chordata; class Actinopteri; order Tetraodontiformes; family Monacanthidae; genus Thamnaconus; species Thamnaconus septentrionalis. The sequence goes on from CM020519.1 coordinate 15,227,880, forward strand.
CGTCAGCTGACAAGTGCCTCACCAATCATTTGCCTTTACTTTCAAAACATCTCTTGCAGCTGCTCTGGAAAAATGTGACGTGTGGTTTTCCAGCAAAGCGAAGCCTGTCGTATTTTTGAGAACATGGGTTTTGTGTTTTACCAAACTGTGCACATCACAGCAAGCTTCAACGGAACACCGGCAGAGCTGCCTTTCTTGGGAGAAAAAAAAAATTCGACAAAATGGCTAATTTAGCCCTCTGTTTACAGCATCCGGAAAAAGACTCGGCTTCTCGGGAAAACCGAGCCTTCCATGAATGCTTTCCACATTTTCGAACGAGGTGCAAAAATCTGGCCAAGGGTGTTGACACTTGACCTGTTTATAAGACCTGGTATAAGGTGTACTTTGTGACATCACAAAGGGTTGATTCAAAAAGTATTTTCAACAGGATTTTGGGCAAACTATGGCCCGGGGGCCATATGCGACCCATTTAACTTTTTAGCCTGCCCCCCCCTGAACTCGAAGAAATGATATTAATAGTAAGTAAGTAATAAAACAGCTGTATTTCATCCATTTTTCAGTGTTTTAAGAGTCATTCCAGTAAAGAGCTGAATACTGTGGGGCTTCAAAGACACATATTTGTTCATTTCCAATTGACATCAAAGCACATATTTTGTAAATAACCCATGTGAGTCACCAAAACACTCCATCCATCTGCTCCTGGTTTGCCCCCTCTGTCAAATTTAAGAACCCATTGTGGCTCCACCAGTCAAAAAGTTTGCCCACCCCTGGTGGAGGGGTTTTCACCTCGCTGGTGCGTTCACTGACACAGGCAGGCAAAAGACAAATAGCAATGTTAGACCACACCAGTAAAATGAATTTTGCAATCCAAACACAAGGGGCAATACTGTCTCACTTTATGTTACAAACACGAGGGAGGAGCTAGCATGACTCCCCCTCGCATGTTTGCCACATATCAAAAAAATGTTGACCGGGACATCTTTTCCCTAATGTGACGACGACGCCCACCGTTAGCGCGCGTACGGTTAGCCGCGCGCCAAACGTCTCGGGTGCCGCAACGTGGCACAGGGATTGCGTTGATTAAAGAGGAGCATGTTTAGCGGAACCAGGTGGCTCTGAGCTAAGCCAACGAGCAGAATCCTCTATTAAAATAATGAAAGCAATAAAGCAACAACAACAACAACAATAATAAAACCTTTGGAAAACATTTCATAAACCATCAGCAGCCAATTAGAGGAGCCGGCACAGGCTGTGCTGTGCTGTGCTGGGCTTTGTGTGTCTGTGCGCGTCGGTGTGTGTGTGTGTGTGCGCGTGTGTGTTGGGTATTAGAGCGTTACAGCGCCCAGCTCGGCTGTGCCCCGCAGGCCCGACCTTCTAATCATTATCTGTCTGTCTTATTACGCTCCAAACCGGGCCACTCTTAAATAAAATATGCAAAGGTTTCTTAAATGATGACCCGAGGCTGCGCGCGCCGCCGCTGCTCTACATGCTGTTAATCTGAGAAATGCAAATTCCCTTCATCTCGCACTCGCCTTTATTAACTTTTTTGAATTTAAAATTCCACGAACAATGAGTTCTGTCAGCTTCTGAAATGATATTTTCTCCCCTCTTTTTATGTGCGCACGGAAGCGAGTTTGGAGCATGAAATTACCAGGGGAAATATGAGCGGTTTCATCTCTCCCGCACAATTTAATTGGCTGCTTTGCAATTATTAGTTTTTGCTGCTAAAGTTTTTCCTTTTTTCACTTCACTGTTACTGTTTCCTTAAAGTGGAAGCTCACAACAGTGTTTTCATTCCCCCCCCCCTTTCCTCCGCGGATTGCATGCGTGCGTGCACGCGCTCCGACAACTCCGCCGCCCTCTCGCCCCCTCCCCCGCTCTGATTGGACGGCTGATTTCATGCGATTTTCACTCTGATTTGGTATTCTGATTTCAGATCGTCTGAGAGAGGGAGGCGGGGCTGACGGGATTTACTCAGGCAAATGTGATGAAACCCCAAAATCACATTCAGCAAGACTTTTTGGACACAGAGCCGACACTCAATCATCAATTATTGGGATCTATATTATCTGAACACCTGCACAGTTAGCGTTCTTCATTGGTTCTTCACTGACTGCTGAAGGAAATAACTGCCTTAGCTGGTAAAGTGGCATTCACTAGCTAGTTACATTCCTGCTGAACCTGTCAGCTTGAACTTCATAGTTTTTTTCTGAGATGTAGCTCATCCACTTCCCCACATTAGAACAGAATGCGTTTGAAGTGAGACTTTGAAATCTACAACCAGCGTCCTTAAAGTTGTTTTGAAAAGGGGGGAACATATGCAGGAAGTGACTGTGAGCCTAGCTGCTGCTAAAGAAGTTAGCATGAACACTGCAGTAGCAGGTTTATTCGAGCTGGATGCCACTTTAACCTTCTGAATAAATAACACTAAACACTTTCTTCCCTAGGAAAAAAAAAAAATCTTTTCATTGTACTTCATTGTAGTTCTAGCGAGACTTTATTTAAACACAATAAGTCATTTTTCACACAAAAAGTCAACCAGAAAAATATATAAACACGAATGGGTTTCTTTCAACATGGAACAACAGATTTACAGTTCCGTCTGGCATTCCAGGTGATGCTTCTGCATGTAACCAGAAGTAGTTTGCAGTCACATGACCTGACAATGTCAAATGCTGTAATGCAGCTGTAATCTACAGCAGCCCGCTGAAGAAGTTTGGAAGTTTAAGTGGTTTTAAGGTGGAAATTGCAAGCAGCTCGCTGCTGCTACAACTGCTCCTGCTAGCAAAAAGCATAATATTCTTTATATTTGTTTGAATTCTCTCTCAGCTGATCCTCCCCCTTCTCCTGCTTCCCCATTGGGCCGCCTGCCTCCCCGTTTGGCAGCCGGGAGAGTAATGGGCAGACTTATGAGAGTGCGGACGCTTCGATTGCTCCGGAGGAATAATGACTCTAAACTAATGTTGATTAGAAAGGAAGAAGACGCATACATAATGAGGGCTCGCGCTTCATCCCATCCTTAATCACCCGCCTTATTTAGCGGCGGTTTTCAGTCTCGGGAGTCGAGGACGGAGACCTGATGCGATCAGCGGCGCCGCAACCGAAAGGAAGAAGACGCACACGTAACATGCAGTCTGAGGAGCAACGTATGCAGAATGCAGAATATTGGAAGAGTTAAAGTGAACTTTAAAAAATGCACTGAGAGTTAGAGGATTATTTAGATTATTTTAGGTTTAGATTACAGTAAAGTGTGATGGGTAACATTTAAAAGGAGAAAATATGAAATGTACTGGTTATTTTCAGAGGGAATTTTTGAACAAATTCAGAATTAAAAAGTCTATTGAATGCAAAGGCAGTGAGGGTGAGTAAATTTCCCTCGTCTTTCAGTTGTCTTTCAGTGAATTCGGGGTTACACCCTGGACAGTCACTCATTCCCAGTGTTGGCGAGTAATCTATTACTAAGTAATCCACTACTGTCAGTAGACTACTTTTTTAGTCACTGTTACGTTACTATGTTTTTAAGTAAAGTAATTAGTAGTTAGTTATTGATTACTTATGAAACAGGTTAGTTAAAGAAGTAATTAGATTACTTTTAAGGAGTAATCAGTAATCAGTAGTTGGATTACTTTTATGGAGTAATCCCAGATTAGATTACAGAGTGACCAAATATTTCTCATAATTTTAATAATTACGCCAGATCAGCCCAGACTCAAACCTTTCCCTGCTGGTGTGGTACAGGTAGGGCAATTTCAAACCCTTTCAATTGATTTAAACTCTGAAACCCTATGAAACTGTGTGAAATTATTAACACTGAATCATGGTCAGCTTTTGAATGTCAAGAACAGAGTTAACATAGAGGTGCATCAGCTTGAACTTGACAAAGGAAACATTAGAAACCTTTGTTTAACCATTGATGGAAGGTCTGTTTTTTTATTGTTTTGTGCATTTTGTACTTGACATATCAAGTGATTTTTCAATGGACGCTGCAACACACTACTCAGTTCCAAAGCAGTTGTGTCATTGACCCTCAACTAAAGCTCCAAGAGACAAACCAAACTAGCTAACCGTTAATTCTGGCATTAGCATTAGCATTTTATGTACCATCTGCTAGATAGAGATAATATTGAATCTTAAAGTGCTACAATGGCAAAAGACCAAAGTATAAGTCAGCAATTGCAAGGACATTAGTATTTTTTGTTTGACAAAATGGACGAGAACAGTATCGTTGGTATCATTCTGGTATTGGTCCGATACCAACTTTTGCATCAATGTCTGGATTTCTGATGGATGGAGAGCAAGAGTGCTGAGGAACAGAGTAACGTGCCAGTGACCTTCAGTCCACACAGTCAGAGAGGGTCAGGAGCTCTGATAATACCTACAAAACTGTGTGGCTCACAACATTTTGGACCAGACAAAAACCAAAAGAGCAAAGAGTGGGTGTTTTACCATGCAGATTTTTCTCTGCGGTTAAAAACTGTCCTAAAAACCCCCGCCCCTCCGCCCCACTGTAAAGCAGAAGCTTCTGTATAAGAAGAAGGGTTTGGTTTCATTTTTTTATTTTTCTGAATCACGAACCTGAAGTGCACTTTGTTCCAGTTAATCAGCAGCAATCCGATCACCTCTGACTGAGCGCTGGTGGGAAAACAAATTGGCTTCTTAAAACAAACTGAACTTAAACTCTGCTCCTCTCTCTGTTCGCTCCCCTTCTATCCGCTAAAACGAGGAGGGGTCGGGGGTGGGGGGTGGATGCCGGGGTGCAATTACACTCCGGGAGCATTGTTTCATTTTCACGCAAACGCTCACAATTACACCGTTTCACAGCTCTCGCCGCACCGTTCCCATTGTCCTCGCCGCGCAACCGCCCAACTTCAAAGTACTTTTTAGCAACCGCCGCCGCCCTCCTCCTCCTCCTCCTCCTACTCTTCCTCCTTCTCCTCCTCCATCCTTCGCCACCTCCACCTCCTTTTGTCTTCCCCCACGGTGCATTTTGTTTTGCTGCCAGTGTTCGGTGGAAAAAATACTGAAGAAAAAAAAAAGAAAACTTGCCCGAAAATGCTGACGCTAATTTGTGGAGGAAAGACAAAAGTGATGCTTTCTTCATATGGTAGGAGACCAATGGGGCTCACGCATGTTAAAAAAAAAAAAAAAAAAACACCTGTAAAGCAACACTGTGGGGACAACTTGTGCGCGTGCGATGCAGGGTGGGGGAGCTATCGATTGGGGGGTGAGGGCGCTGCGCTATTGTCAGTCGTGCAGCGGTGCATTGTGGATGACGAAGAGGAGGCGTCACGGGCGCCGAGCGTTACCTGCGACGCGAGCGCTCGACACATCCCAGCGTTTATGCACGCACGCGCACACACAAACAAACTCAGAGATTTATCAGCGATACTGTTGGAATTGAATAATTCACCGATCTAATCATCCCCAACCACAACAAATGACTTAATTATGTTAATCTGAGCCAGTAAATCAGTGTGTGTGTGTGTGTGTGTGTGTGTGTGTGTGTGTGTGTGTGTGTGTGTGTGTGTGTGTGTCAGCAGGATTGACAGGAGCCTACGGGCCTCAGCGGTGAAACGCTGATCTAGAATTTCACATCCTTATCCCCCAAAAGCCTTAGGACACGCACATATGCAAAAAAAAAAAAAAAAAAAACTTCACGCATGCACGCACGCGCACAGACCCAGATGCGAGCAATATGCACGCTGCAGCTGCGGCCGTGTCAGTGTGTGTGTGTGTGTGTGTGTGTGTGTTTTTTTTTTTTTTTGCCCAAAGACCAGCGCGAGAGCCACCGGGCAATTAGCGCTGCACCACCTAGAGGTCTTTGGATTTGCATAGCGAGTCAGATGGAATTCGCGTCAGGGTGAAGCGAGTGTGACAAAGATGCGCCGCACACGTGCAGGGGAGCGTGCGCGCAAGCAAGACAGCGCGCGAAGCCAACACAAAAGCGCTCGCGAGCGCGTCGCCGGCGTCCACAGTTGAGGTTATAATTCACCGTGATAGACTGTCTGTGTCTGCGGCGGATCACCCAGGGCAGCGCGCGCGTACGCGCGCGCGCACACACACACACACACACACACCATGCAACAGTAGTCTCCTCACGCGCTGACACAAGACGAACGCCCGCGCGCTCCATATTGACAAAAGGAATTCTACGTGTTTTTTTGTTTTGTTTTTGTTTTTTTTGGCGGCTCTGCATCTTTCCTCGACGACGCGCAGACACAGTGAGAAAACTTCTCAAGTCAACACGGCTCTCTTAAGTTTATTACCAAAGCTGATATCTGCTGCTTTAAAGGAGATGCCTTAAATATTTAAACAAGCAAACAAACAAAAAAAATCAAATGAAAATAATATGATGGAGAAATAATTTTTTGTTCCACTCAAATTTAGCCTTTATTCTTAACATGTGCTCGTTGAAGAGGGAGTGCAAAAAATGTTCTGTAGACTGTATCTATTATGTGTTGTTATATCATATTCAAATTGTAGCTTGATTAAATTGTCCTCATTGGGAATGAGCAAAAAAAAACACAAACACTCAAGTTGGCTGTTCTGAATGAATTTTCCTCGATATTTTTCGCCCAATCGAACCATCTGAGCAGCGGGGAGCTTTTTAATTAATGTTGGCTAATTTACCCAGGTTCGAGATTAATAGTAATTACCCATAGCGTTGACAGTGTTGTGTAAATAGGAGCTTTATCATCGTTCATAGCAGCATTTTGGAGAAGAGTATATCTTTGAAGGTATCGGTTTAGCTATTTAGTATTCATGACCATTCTTGAATTTAAAGTTTTCATATTTCTATATGGCCACTAATTTACACCCAGCCGGCTAACTTGTCCTCACGTCATCGGAAGCTCGTCGTCTCGGCGCGCGTGATTAATCGAACTGGATCCTCCTTGAATTTACAAAGATCTTGTGTGTTTTTATACTGTGGCACAATGCAAAACGTCTCCATCCCTTCCCAGCCTGACGCCGACTACAAAGTATTCCCAGCACACCTGCTCATCGTTATTAGAATCACTATTTTGTTTTGCTCATCCGAGAGCCATTGTTCTCTCACAGAAACCCATGCGACAGTCCGGCGGCGCAAAACGGCAAAAATGTGATGAGCTGTGAATCACTTCAAGCTGCTGCCCCCCCCCCCTTTTCTTTTTTTTTTCCTTTTTTTTTATCCCATCCACCTCATGAATGAAATTTCCCATGCTGCACTGCTCGGGGGGGCTCTGGCACATCTAGGAGGTAGAGCGCGCTCCCCTTTGTATCTTCCTTTAATGCCTACAGACACCTTATTGCCGTTCGTCAATTATACCGACACACATTTTGGGAACAAACACACCATTAATTGAAACATTTAATTAGCATTAAACGGAGCAGTAATTAACACCTTTTCTGCGGCGCTCTCTGAGCCGCGGCTCAAATTCTATTAAGGGCTCTAAGCGGCTCACCGTCTCCCTGCTCCTGCTCTGACTTTTGGTGCCATCCACTGATGTGTGTGTGTGTGTCTGTGGGTGTGTTTGTGTGTGTGTGTGTGTGTGTGTGTGTGTGTGCACGCTCAGACCCCCCACCCGCCCAGCTCTCACCGCACCCCCCAGGTAAAGGAGCCTCCGCCAGGACTGGAGCGCCAAGGCCGCGCCTGCTGGGTGCCCAGGGGAGAGGCAGAATAAAAGGCGGCTGAGGAGGGAGGCGAAAAGATGGAGAGGGAGGAGGTCAAGATGTAAGGCGGGAGCGAGGGGGGGGGGGTTGAAAGAAGGGGGAGGTAGGAACGAGGTGGGAGGAAAAGGGAGGACGTGACTGAGGGAGGGAGGTAGGAGGAGGAGGAGGTGGGATTAGCGAGAAGAGAGAGGAGAAGAAGAAATGAGCAGTGGCAAAGCAGAGTAAAACACACACACACACACACTAACGCACAAATACACACACACCAGTGTTGGTCAGTCCTCCTGGCATGTTTGTGTCTCAGTGTTTTTTTTTTCCTTTCCACGAACAGTTTGTGTTGGCAAATATGGCAAGTGTGCATATGTGTGTGTGTGTGTGTGTGTGTGTGTGTGTGTGTGTGTGTGTGTGTGTGTGAGGCCTGCTTTGAGCTGAAGCAGGGGCCTGGATTAGTTGCGTTTGCCAGGGCTGGGGGGCAGGATTAGCAGGCCCGGGCTGCTGTCTGCCGCCTCTCCGCCACCACTAATGGCATTATTAATAGGCAGCTAAAAAATTCATTAAAAAATCTATTAAAAATAAATGTGTTTTACATAAGACTTTGCCCCTAGGTAGGCGGGCGAGGTGGTGGGGAGAGGGAGGGGAGGCAGGGAAGGTAGAGGAGGGGATGGGGGGCGGGGTGGGTCGCAGAACGGCCGATTGTTTGGCTTTGAGGTCAGCTGAGCGAGAACCGAGGGGTGAACACACACGAGGCGTTGGTGGGGGTCGCGGGCGCCGACGTGTTTGGATTTGGCGTAAATGAGGATAAAGCAACGAGGCCGACGTCGGCGCTCGCCGAGCGCGTCGCCGGCTCCTCCGTCGGAATGATAAAATGTCGGAGCGACGACGCAATAAAGGTCCGAGAGCTGCTGAATATTCTCAGCTGGGATTATTTGATTGGCGCCCATGTGGATAAATGCGAATGGAATGTATAATTTTCACAACATCACAAACACCTCCAGGGTCTGGTCCAAAAAAAAGAGAGAAAGTACCCAGTGAGCAGCAGGAAAAAAAAAGAAAGCAGCAGGGGTCAGAGGTCAGAATGGGCACTATCTTCATATATATATATATATATATATATATATATATACAGTATATGTATATATATATGAACATGTCGTCCACAGACTAAAGTGTCATTATTTTCTTTCACTTCCTGTTAAAAGAATAACTTCCCTCTCGCTGACACTCCTCCCATCAGGCCGGCATTCTTCTACAGCATATTTCTTCGGTGGTGTTTCAGTCAGCATACACATGTCACCTGCTTTGTTCGGTAGCGAAAAACTGAAAACTAAGGATGCATCGAGTACTTGCTTTTCAGTACTCACCGATACCAAGTACTTAGCAAGGCCTTCACACAGGATAGAATTACTTGGCGTTTTTCTTTTCTTATTTTTCCACAGATGTTCTGTTATTTGAACAACATTTTGAACAACATTCATTATATGCATAAACAACTGTTATCAGTGTTGTGGTAATAGTACATATTTTACGAATATGAGAAGGGTACTCGGTTATTGGTACTGATACCTGATACTGGTATCTGTATCGTATCTGTATTTCCACTGAAAACAATTTTTGGCCGGAGCTTGGCAGGATGGATGCGATTCAGAATTGAAATGTCAGCCTTCTGCACGGCTACAAAAACTGCGCTTAAAAATCTTTCTAACCTCACAACGGCAAACACGCCATTACAAGACTTTGCTTCATCAGAATGCGAAATTAAAAGCGATCCGCGCACAACATTGGCAGCCGAGTCTTTGCGGACCGAAGGAGGGGTGGGGGGAACGAAGAGTGAGAATTTGCGGCAACTCGCCACGTTAGCATCCGCATCAAAGCAATTGAACTGATTGGCCTTTTCAAATGAGCGAAACAGTCTGGATTATTGTTTGCGACGGAGAGGGAGAGACGATAAGTAGGAGGAGGTGAGAGGTGATGAGGTCGTGCTTTTGCGCGCACCCCTGGGACATTTAAACACATCAGACGAAACAATAGCCGTGTCTAGGCGCGCGCGCACGCACACCCAGGCGCGGAGACGTGTGTGAGTGGAAGCGGACGGCTTTGGGGCCTCTCAACACAGCTGGTCTCACAAATTAAAGGAGCGTAATGAATAAAATTGCATCCCGATGAAAATTTACAAACAGTATTTTAAATAATACGCAGTGCATAAGGCTGTTGATGGGATTCAACAAGGAAAGGATTAAGCAGCTGTTATACTACTTTATATTTTATCATAACATATCATAGGACTTTAAATTTGGCTAAAACTGCAGCTAACTGGAACTTCTCTCTGGAGTTCCTGCAGAACAACAGAGAAATAAACAAACTTAAATAACTTTGATGCGAAACATAAAAGTTTTTTCATTAGGTGAAGAAACTATTTTCCCTTGATGATGGACTTTTTAACAGATGGTATATTAGTTAAAGATTTGGGAAACGTACCATTTGCTATATATGACTGTTGTTCGACTCTATCATTTAACATACAAATCAATGGGTGTGTTGCATTTCATTTTTCGTCCTTTTTTTTAACTAAAAAAAGAGTCCTGCAACTACCTCACCAAATATAAAAATAAATCTTTTAATTTCGATTTAAAAACAACACATTGGCACAATTTCCACTCTTACTAGACCAAGTCAATAATTCTTGTCTTCCCTGGTGTCAAAGGTCAAAAACATTGAATAAGCCGAGCGCGGAAGCCTGATAATATCTGAATGAGATGCTACGTTTTTAAAACATGCAACAAACATGCATCCCACTGCAAAAATCATGAACCTTCTCAGAAAGGCCATGTTTAATTGATGCTATTGGTGCTTCGGGCATGTCGTCTGTGAGTCTGATGAATAACTCCCATGTCAGATTTTTGGGGTTTCGTGATGTGAAAAGTCATGGCTTTATTTCCTGTTGAAGGAAGGACCGTATGAGTTGGAGATTTATGAGCCAGATTAAGCCAAAACGTCATACAGAGCAATATGCAAATTATAATAAATGACAATGGGTTTAACTAACAGATGGCCAATTTGATATTGGCAAACAAAAGCAATCAGACCAGTCACAACAATGAAATCAATGTGCATATAAACAACTGATTAGTTCATTAACGGATGTTTCAAGTGTAAAAATCCTGCAAAGTTTTCACCTTCCAATGCAAACTTTCAAAGATCCTGCGCTCCTTTGGGCTTTGGACCTCCCGCTACCCCGGAGTTCATCAAATAAAAGCACGTACCGGGGGATCACGAGGTGATTAAGAACATGTCAGCAGAGAGGGTGGGGAGGGGGGGCGGGGCGGGGTACGAATCGGAAAGCCGGAAAAAAGTAAAACGCAACTTGCCAATTTTTTTGGGGGGTAGTGGTGGTGGTGATGATGGGGGGTGAGGAAGAGGCAGAAAGTGAGAGGCAGGAAAGAGTACCTCCCACTGTGCCGGGTAAAAAGACAGCAGAAAGTCAGCAACATTCACACTCAAAGCAAACATCAAACATCATCAAACACGCGGGAGCGAGACACTTTGATCTCGCTGCCTCCACAGGAAGCCGGCATCTTTAGAAAATCCTCCAAATGTAAATTAATTTACTACAGAAAGAGAACCCGAGGCGCTGGTGTGCAACCCAACAGCAGACTTCAGAGGGTTAAAGCCCAAACTGTGTCGTTCAGCCCACGGAGACTGGTGAGTTTCTCTCGACTCGGAGCCGTCCCACCCACCCCCCGATGCACACCTCCAACCAACAGCCATACTAACAGGCATGACAGAATTTTACATTAGCGCCAAGACTATTACCGAAGCCACGGGGCGATCTGTTTGTGCCGGCGCCTCATCATCGTTATTGACACGGGGGGCTCCATTGCAAACGTTGGATGGGAATTTAGGAAGCGCAAGAGCGGAGAAGAGCGGATGTTCCTGCCGAGCTTTCGGCTGACACGAACGGATTCACAGTTGAATCCGGATTCACCAAAAATGATTTAAGTACCGCGTGTGGACGGACACGGCCCGTCTGGGTTGATTTTCAGTTGCGTCCATATTACTCCCAGCTCTCCCTGACTTGTGTTGTTAACCTTGTGTTACTTTATCTGCTTTTCGTTCAACAAAAGCAGCAAAAAAAACAAAAAACTAGTTAGAAAAACTAGAAAAAGAAATCATAAAACAAAAAAAAAACAATCTAATTGATCACCTCAACAATGGTTGTTTGGATGGACTGTTGAGACAAATGGCTACTCACATGTCAGCAACACGATGCATGTAAAGCATCAACATGGGGAAGAAAGATAAAGTAACTTTGAACTTGTCATGGTCGTTGGTGCCAGACGGTCGGTCGGGTCTCAGTATTTCACAAACTGTATCTACTGGGATTTTCACAGACAACCATCTCGAGGGGTTTAGAGAAAATGGTCTGAAAAATTGCAGCTGGATCACTGAGATTTTACCTTTAAATTGATTTGCTAAAGGTTCTTGTCCCTTGCCCTTTTCAGCAGCCTTAAAAGGAAAAAAAAAGTTATAGTCAGGGTTCAACTGACCGACTTGAGAGCCTCCATCCTGGATCCTGCAGTGTTGTTGTATTAAAACTGGACAATCTTTCCCGTTTTATAAGATGATCAAAATTGATCCTACCTGCTTTTGTCAATGGAAAATGTGCTTTTGGTTTCACTCTTGTCTGCCTTTGGTAAGGATTTGTTGTGCAGTGTAGTGCAGCACCATGCAAGGCTCCTTAACAGAAAACAACACTTCTAATGTGGGAGGCTGAAGGTTCCGTCTCCTTCCAAGGTTTTTGTTGAGAGTTCTTCCCTCTCACACAAATAAGTCTATTGGACTTTGAAAAGAATGCTTCTGATTTGACAAATATACAGATACGATATACTAGGCTGATACAACATGTATCTTGATACACTGTCAATAATCCCGTTCATGTGCGATACATATCTGATACATATGTACCCATCAATTCAATACGACACAATTTACCACTCAATCCCAATGCTCTGCAATTAATTGAACAGTGTGTGGCACTTATATGATATGGTATTGGAAGATACAAACTTATGATGCCAAGCATTTCAATAAGTTTTATCATTTATTGTATGGTGTATTTTTGTGTTATATTGTTAATCATTTATAATTTTACTGTATTGTGCTATTTAACTATTTCTCACAAGTTATTGTTATTTGTGTGTTTACACAAATATAATGGCAAAGGTTAACAATACTGAATAAACCAAGCTCAGTGGCCTGATAATATGTGTATCAAATATGTGAATGTGAATATGTTTTAGTGCTGACTTTTCCCTAAATTCATTGTATTGTATGTTCTACTATGGTTATTATTTTTAAAAAATGATTTTATTGTATTGTATTGTATCATTTACCTGTATGTATCAGAAGTTATATAATTAACTGTATGTTTCCACAAATATCTCAATGTCGAACAATATTGAATAAACAAATATTTCAATGTAAAAAAAAAATGCTGAGCAGTCTTTTTGTTGCTGAGGTCACCTAACTGACTAGTGAGTATCACAGCCAATTATCGGAAGCAAAAACAAAATACAACAAATTAACATCTCAAAAAGACATTGTCAATAACTACTGCTGACAAACATTAAACATGCAGACTGCCGTACGCTAATGCATATAAACACAAATCTCACTTAGCGGTGGCTTATTGAAGCTTATATTTTGCTTGAGTGGAATTCGAGTGAAGCTAAACACGTACTTGCCGAAGCCTTGGCCGGAGATGATGGGTCACAGGACGCCGAAGCCTCCACGGCCAGTCCAGCTGTTGCTTCAGGTGAGTGAGTGATTACTTCCTGTTTCCCCCGTGGCACGAGGAAACGGTACACTTTGAGAATCCCATCGTATTAAACAAGTTATCCGTTCTTCTTGTAAAACCCCTGGATGTTCCCAAACATATACTGTATATAAATGTAGTTATATAAAACGTTTATATAAACCAATTGGACCAATTTGTTTGCATCTGGGGGCGACTAACAGAGTGAGGGAGACGAAGCGCGGGGGAGTGTCGGGATAGCACGAGGAGGACGATAACTTGAGGAGCTACTTTGCTAGTTAGCTTCAGCCTCGTTAGCCCGGAGAAAAGGGACACCGCGTGGGTGGGAGAGTATTTCGTGCTGGGATTCCTGAGTAAGTAGAGACATTTGGTGAACTGGTGACAACATGAACATTTATGGGAATGAACGAGTGTTGTGAATTTCTGTTTCGTGTGCCTGTCTGGCTGCCTGCCGGCTTCATCCTGCCAGCTTCGACACCGCAAATCCTGCACGCCGACCTGCTAGCCTGCTACCGCATGCTGCGCACACGGACGTGTCATCAAGGCCGGGTTTCGTCCACACCCCTTCTCACCTTTCTCCACGGGACGGAAGGTTTGACCTTGGAGATTGTGTCGGAGGATCAGTGAGTACTGAGTACACTGTTCACGAAGGATGCATTGAGCTCCAACATGCGCGCCAACAAAAAGGTACCATAGCTGAGTTTTGAGTTACAAAGTTCCCGGTATATTCTTTATTTTTTAATGGACGTAAAGGGTCATTGCCCATTGTTGTTGGTGTGTGTGTGTGTGTGTGTGTGTGTGTGTGTGTGTGTGTGAGAGAGAGAGAGAGAGAGAGAGAGAGAGAGAGAGAGAGAGATTCATGTGTTTCAATGCATATCTTTGGTTGAAATGTTTGTTGTTATGTGGCTACAGTAGGGCTATTATGATTAAATATATGCATGGGAGTTTGTAGGCTCACATTAACAATATTGCTGAAAAGAAAAGAAATCAGGTAACCAGGGCCTCTCTGCACCCTAGGCAGAGTCACATCTCGTGGTTAACAAAGAGTTTGAATGTTTTGGTCAACTCCCTTCAACTCTCCCCCCATGCAATTGTTCTCAGGTGTAACGCGGCATTTCGTTCTCTAACAAACTAGGGTTGGGTGGGAGGGCTACATATATTTATTTAATAAACTGTATATACATGCACACTTTCCTGTAAATGAACATTCTGTTGGGAGAAAAGTACGGAGGTAATCAGTGTCAGGGTGAGCGACTAGTAAAAAGAAACAGTAGTGTCCAAAAGTAACACTAGATAGTACTGAAACAGTACTGAAAAGGGCTTTAAGGACGCCGTTTCTCTCCTTAGTTGGCCTTGGTGACTAACTTTCATTTCAATAGTTAAATGCAACTTGTAAGTTGTGGGTGCTGGAAGAGAAGTGTTTTGACGTCAAGGGTCATTAAAGCCGGAGTACAGCCCCAGCTGAGGGAAGCTTTCAGACGGATGACATGTGTGTAGAATTTAACTTTAATTGAGAATTCTTCTGTTTATGTTGTATCTGTTTGTTTGAAAGGATATCTAGCGAGAGATTTGTCAAAAAGACCAGGTTTTTTTAGGGCAATGATTCAGAAAGATTTGAGTATAATGGAATTAGATGAAACTTCTTCATCTGTGATCAAAGCACTTGGTGGGAAAATGATATATTGCAGATAATTCAGGGTTTGATGTCGGCAATGTCATTATTTTATGTGGAGCCCTTGGTTGAGGACACTGGCACCGCAGCCTTAACGTGTCCCCATGTAAGAGAAGATAAGTCTATTTTTAATTGTTCCCATCACTTTGTTCAGTCTTTGAGTCTTTTGAGAAGACCCTCAGCCTGAAGAAGCATACACTCACAATTGGAATGGACCTCTTTATTTCTCCTTGTCTCTTCAAACTGTCTGCATTATTTATGTGGGAGATCAGGATCAGCCTGGGTCAAGTTTTATCTATGAGGCCCTCTGGAGTTCACCAAAGGTACCTGCAGAGGAATCTGCACATGTATGACAAGGCTTCCAAAAGTCCACAGTGGGAGAAATTTTTAATTTTCGAAGCCTCGACTGAATATCACAAAAACCTCTTTGATGCTTTAGGAGGTTCAGAATATGGTCGTAATTGGACAAACCTTAGAATGCCTCAGTGCCAGTGACTGTCTGAATATCCTTGTTTTTTTTGTTTTTTTTATGTAATACCTATACTGAATTTTATTAATTAACATTATTAGGTGTCACCATAAAAAACATTATATTTATATCAGAGGGTTGTTTTAAAATCTATAAGCAAAAAAGAAAACTTATAGTGCCTCCCTTCTCTGTCATTATTTGTTTTTCATCCCAAGCAATGAAGCAGCCACAAGCAATTTGTTTAAGAAAAATCAACTATATGTGTCCAAACACACAGTCCATTTAGCCCTATGTTTACTGCCTCCAAATGTTCAGTTTCAGCTTGATACTAAAAATCAAGTTCCAACATGCGCCGGTCTCAGGGGATTCAACAAACACCCGGCTGGAGCTCTTTCCACTTATCTAGCAGAGGTATCAGAGAAGTGATGACATCACAAAGGGAACTTAGTGTTTGGATGGAAACAAACTGAATAGTGGGGCAAGCCAAAGGGCCCACTATTCTCATTTCTGTGGCGCTTTTTTGTTAAGGCACAACAATTCTGTATTTTTATAGAATCTGGAGGTATCACATAACTAAAAATTTAAAAAAAGCGCTTAAAAATGTTGTAAATGCTCAGAATACCGGCTCAGATCGGCACAACAGAGACAACAGAGTCCCTTCGCGTCGCATCACCCCCCAGCAGGTGCCCCCCGACGAGCCCCCCTGATGGGCACGTCTAAACGTCTGTCCTTCAGTGTCGGCCGCACGTGAGCTTCTCCTCTGCCGGGTGACATGCTTGTCTTTGCCCTGTCACCATAGAATAGCTGCTAAATGCGGGAGCAGGACTCTCGCCGCCGCCGCTCCCCGTGGCTCTCCCTCACGCGGGCGAGACACCTCGCTGCCCCTCCGTCCCTCCAACCTGCCTCGAGGTCCTATAATCTTTTTACAATGTGTTGAAACAGAGCAATAAATCTGTTAGCTTACAATGTAATTTCCCTGGCCTTTTCCAGAAATCCTCATAAACTTTTGCCGCCCCCATTAACGGCCCTATTGAATCAGAGCGCTTAATCTGCTTCCAGGTGAGGGGTCAGAAAATGAATGCTTTGAGATCCATCACGCTGACGGGAGCAGAGAAAACTGGGCGAGGGGGAGCGGCGGGGAAAAGGGCAGCGTCTCTTCCCCATAGGTCAATAGCAGCCAAGAGAGTCAGTCATTCACTTTTTCCCGTAGCGTCGCTCTCATTTTCCATTTAATATGGACATCCAATTAATGCGAGCGCGTCCGGGGCGGCCCGGGTTCTGGTGAATTATGGCCCATCATGCCCACAGTTATAGCTCTGCAAGAGTGAGGCGAGCGGAGGATGGGGGAGGGGCGGGGGTTGGAGGAGATGCACGGAGGAGGAGAAGAAGAGGTGAGGAAAACTAGGAGGCAGGGAAACGGGGGGGTGAAGTAAAAAAAAAGACAAAAAAACAGGGATGGACGCAGGGTTGGAAGAGAAAGACGGAAGGGAAGGAGAAGTAAATAAGAAAGGACGATCGAGGCAAGGAGAGGGAACACAAGGAGACAAAAGAGGGATGAAAGTCGCAACCCAAAGAGAGCGGGCAAACGACGGGAAGTACAGGAAAAGGAGGAGAAAGAGCAGCGAGGGGGGGTAAAAGATGAAATTATGAGAGAAATAAGGTGGGCAGAGGGGGAGACAATGGCGAAGTGAGCAACAAGGGTCCGGAAATTGAGTAAACAACCGAGGCAGAGGCATTAAAAAGAAGAGAGGGGAGGCGAATTAAATGAAAAGGAAAGGAAACAAGGAAACAAGTATAGAACGAGCAGGGTGTGTGCGTGCGTGTGTGTGTGTGTGTGTCCGTGTGTGTCCAAACAGCATTACACCAAGGCCTGTGATATTAAACCTGGACAGCAGCACCTTATTGTGGCAGCAACAGGGATTTGTCATTGTACCTCATTATCCAATTAACAACATGTGGGCCTGCGGCCAGAGGCACACACACACACACACGCACACACACACACACTGGGCTGGACTTTGCTGCGTGCGTGTCGGCCTTTGTGTGTGTGTACGTGCGCTCGAGTCCAAACATGTGTCTTGCCACAAAGTAAAAATTGAAAAAAATAAAAGGTTGGAGGAAACTTTCCGCTCTGCTGCCAGCTGTTGCCGACGCGTCCCCGCACTTCTCTGTTTTAAATAAAGAGAAAAGGGGATTCATTCGAGGCACTGTTAATTAAAGTTAGCTTGAATGCTCATTTTCCCACTGAAAGACAAACAGCGTTTTAACCAACGCACCTTTAAAACCCTCAGGGGAGGTGCTCCTATAAACTGAGGTTTACAGATTTAGTGGGTAAATGTGCTCAGTGAGGCCTGAAATGACGGCGCAGATTTTAAGGTGACTACACAGATTCTCCCAATAAATGCTTCATCTACACGTCTGAGAATCATAAAACTGCCCCCCCCCCCATATATGTTATGTTTATTTATATTATAAGGGCTTTTTATGAATTGGGAACAGCCTGTTTAGCCCTCTGCTTACAGCCACGCTAAAAAAAAAATCTTGTTCTATTGGACCCTGTGTTTCTGGGGGTTTAAAAAACACCTAGTTGGAGCTCTCTCCACTTACCTATGAGAGATAACAGGGACGTAATGATGCCCCATATGACATCACAAAGGGCCAATTTCCAGAACTGTGTCTTTCGACCTCCTGAGTAGTGGAGCAAGCCAAAGAACTAAAGCCTGCACTATTCTTGTATCTATGGAACATCGTTGTTAGAGGACAACAATAGAGTATTTTTGTCAGGATCTGTAGCCTTCAAATAGTCAAAATAGTGCTTGAAAATGTTGCAAATGGTCAGAATACTGGCCCAGAACTGCACGATAGAGACAACAGAGTCCCTTTACATGACCTCCAGCAGTTTTTATGAATTGGAAATTTGCCCTGTTAACTGTGAGCGACAAAACGTTGATTGAAATTCTAAATTCATGAGAGAGAAGGCCGGGCACCTTGTCCCGGTGAGATGTTACCGAGAGAGAGGGGGAAAAAAAGACATTGTCATGCACTGACCATCGTTCCCATCCTCACATCCTGAGCTGGATATTCCTGTAATCTTTCAAAATCGTGTGTAAGGCGGTAGCGCTGTATGCTTACCACATGGCAGCCCTGACCAGAAAGTCAGGAAACTTTCTTCCCACTCTCTGCTGTTATTTCCTGTCTGCCCCTGCGATGTGACTGGAATAAAGATTTTCAGCTGGACGGAATCACCGGTGCCAACATGTGCCACTGTAACCGAAGTCTGCGGTGTGTATATGCACATTGGCATTAGCCACTTAGTATGGATATGTTGTGTCCGGCATTACGGGAGCGACTCCAGCTTGACCCGTCGCTCAGCTTCCCCTGAGAACTGCGCAGAAAGGAGGGAGCGTTTCAGAGTTTTAATAATAAACATCTGACGTCGGGATTTGGACCGGCTCTGCGCCGGGATACTCGGCGTATCCTTCGCAATAACTCCCGAAATTCTCCTCAAAAATCTGGGTCCGATCCGCGTACGGGCCGAGCCACTTTCCCCCCCTCTCAGATATTAGCATTTAATGAAATGCACATTTTTTCCATTAGGCTGAAAGCGTCCCCAGTCTGAGGGAGCGCTGGCACGCCTCGCGTTTTGATACGCTCTTTTATTAGTTTGTTTTCTTTTCATTCATTCGCTGTCCTCCACTTAAGGTCCCAATCCCTCCTTGAGCCCTGCGTGCCAAGCCGCCATGAGCAAGGGCCCCATCTCGGCTGGACGCCCTCGCTCCAAAACAAATGAGAGTGCCTCCGATCGCCACCGATAACGGTTGATATTGGTTAGCCGCCCTGCTACTGTGGACAGGGATTACCCCGCCAAAGTATTGGTGGAGTCAAGGAATAGCTTTGCTGACAAGTGATGGAGTATTGCGCTTTTACTCTTGTAAAGCTGGACTTGCTCCCCCATGCTTGTCTTTCCAACTGGATGTGTTGGACTTTTGTTTCTCCCTGTTCATCATGACAAATAACTTGGGTCTCTATGATTTCTCTTAAATCCTATGCGGGCATTTTCTCATGCACATTTCTTAAACATTTTCTTATTGGTTGTAAGGAATCATTTGAGGTACTGTTTTGGTTTTTATATGATCTTGACACAGTCGGCCCATTCTTGTCCGTCTGTCCTCTGACGTTTCCTCTTTGTGGGACCATTGAGGTGGTTGAGATTTTGCAATGAATCCCAGCAGGTCAGCAGTTTGAGAAACACTCCAACAAAAAAGGACGACAATCGTGCCACATTAAAACATTCAACGTCAACTATTATTATTAGCCCTTACTGAATACAGTATGTCTCCTTGTACTTGACAGTGATGCAGTGTACAGCAGTTCTAGACTCTGTGAAACACTTGGAAACAGCAGTGCAACCTCCCCTCTTATCATGAGCCTCCACTGTCTTTCTGAACTAAAGACTGATTTATTTTGTCTTTGGCATGGTGAGCAAGAGTAGTCCCTCTCAATAATGTCTTCAAGTGCAATGTTCCCTGGAGTCCTTTTAAGCTGATTTGTTGTTGTGAAGCCAATTGACTGCACCAGTGTGGTTTGAAAGCTGATTGGTTAGTTGGGTGTGTTTTGAAAGCAACATTTTATATGGGGGCTAATTTCAAGGTGGCTAATACTTTTGAACACCCAATTTTTCACTATATTTGAGATTAAAAAAAAAAAAGAAGTCTAAAATGTATTTTATATTCAAGAATGTACTCAAAGCTTCTAAATAGCATAGGTGAATGTTTGATATACATTTTTATCAATGCTGGAAATATTGGGAAGAATTTAAGGAAAACATTCCATAATTCCAAGGAGGGGTAATCATTTTGGCCTCAACTTTATGTGTAGGTTGCTGCTGTGAGTCATTGGCCATTTGTCTCAACATGGATCAAACATTTCCTGTAATAAGTTGGCTGGGGAGTATATATTTGTTTTGTAGTGCATAGTTTCCGAAGACAAATAAACGTAAGATCACTGAGAAATCATCATCACCTGAAATCTGTCAGCAGCACCCTGCCTGACACCATCATGTGCAGGTTAATATTGAGCACAAGATTTCCACTTAAAAGTCGTAGTGAGTTAAAAGTAAAAGCTGATTAAGAGTAAATAAACCACAGAAACGAGGATTGCACACATATTACGATGCTCAGAGGAGAGGAGAGTAGATGAGTTGTGATGCTGCTGTGTGTGTGTGTGTGTGTGTGTGTGTGTGTGTGTGTGTGTGTGTGTGTGTGTGTGTGTGTGTGTGTGTGTGTGTGTGTGTGTGTGTGTGTGTGTTTTTGAGGCCTAATGTTTTCTGACATCTCACAGTTTAAGTATCATAGAGGCAGAATGATCGCCCCTGGCTAGTGGGAGAAAGACTGCCTGGGGCCTTTAGCTCTGGGCAACGCTCACGCATGTGTGTGTGTGTGTGTGTGTGCGCGCGCGCAGGGAGCGGGGCCTTTCAACGTG
The DNA here is from genome assembly GCA_009823395.1 of Thamnaconus septentrionalis. Taxonomy (NCBI): domain Eukaryota; kingdom Metazoa; phylum Chordata; class Actinopteri; order Tetraodontiformes; family Monacanthidae; genus Thamnaconus; species Thamnaconus septentrionalis. Next base: position 15,248,964 of record CM020519.1, read on the forward strand.
CAATATTCTCCGTGTCATCAGCTTAAACACCTAAACACGGTGTTCGGGGGGGCAGAACAGGAAGAGGATGCGGTTAGACAGCGAGGAGGATAAAAGCTATCAGGACCGACGAGCGGCACCGCAGCCCCGGACCGTTCTAATGAAGGGGGGGAAATGAAGGAGGAAGGAGAAGAAAGAGCAGGAAAAACCTTGCGTTAAGTCGGCTCTTGTTATCTTGTTATGGCTCCGCGCTCTCACCCCCCGCCTGCACTCTCTTGGCGGCATCGCCGAAAGAGGGAAGAGAGAGCGCCGAGCCATTAGACCGCGTTTGTTGTTCCTGAAATAATCAAGTCGATTTCTAACGCTGGCGCTAAATTATTCAAGCGGCGGAGGCTCAGAAGTTGGAGCAAATTGCGCCCTTTTTCCTTTCGCCTTTCCTTTCTGGTTTTGGCTAACGACGCGCAACCATGCTCGCTAGGCCCCCGAAAGCGGCGGCCCCGCGTCCAGACTTATTTTGTCTTATTAGCGCGTTGCCCCTGTAGTTTTCTTCGAGGGTTTCGAAAATCTCTGGCGCTAATGAACGGGCCACGGCCAGTCCTCTGCTTTGATGGTGTTATTCTGCTCGATGATGGCACTAAGGAAGTTGCGCTGGGCGCTAATCCCCCGTGTGGATACAAGCTAGCGGCGCGGCTAATGGGAAAACAAAACAGCACCTGACGGATGTGTTTTTTTTATCCGTGGGTGCTGGCGTAGCTGCTAGCCGTCAGCGGGAGAAGAAGAGAAGGTCAGGGTACAGTAGCCTATAATGGCGTCTTGCGCGGGTCCGCACAACAGATGAAGCCATTTCACACTCGTCTGTGAATGAAATGAGAGCCGGGCGATAGCATCTCCCCTCGCGTCTCCTCGCCTCTGCCAGCGGAGCTTTTGATCTTTCCCAAGCGGCACTGAAATGATCTTCTGTCCGAGTTTTTTTTATTTATTTTTTTTTTCCCCTCCACTCTCTCTCACACCGAATCAGTGCCGGACAATTCTCTCCCTCTGTCCCCATTTTCTGTCTCGTTCTGAAAAAGCTGCTGAGCCCGAGAGTTCAAAGCCTGAGCGCCAGATGAGATGAGCGCCGCTCGCGAAGGCGTTGCATTACACGGGGCCCCGCCAACCGTCCCGTAGTGCCGCGCTGGCACGCAATACATCAGAAAAAAGCCAAGCGGATAGTTCCGTGTGTCGAGGATGACCGTGCAGAGCTGCAGAAAGGCCCGGGAAAGAGCGCTGCCAAGAAAGCTGAAATCCTGTGGCGTTATTTTGAGTGGGGATAAATTTGACCTTGTTGCATCAAATATGTCAAACTCCCTTTGTTTCACAATAGAGTAGAATAGAATAGAATGCCTTTATTTATCCCACATTGGGGACATTTGCATAATTACAGCAAGAGAGTGCAAAGAGTTAAAAAAAAAATATGAATGATTAAATAAAATGAAATAAAGTATTTAAAAAGTAAAAAAAAATAATTACATTTTATGTACAGTTTTCACTTGATCACACTAAAAGAAGGAGTTAAAAAAATTGACAAAAGTGGCCACTGATTCCTTTGAATATGTCATCCATCTGATGTATATAAGTGCCATATATTCCATCTGAGTTGTCAACTCATGTGTTTTATACATTCTGGACTGTATTTATTTGCACGTATACGTCTTAAATAGAACAAATACATTTACATATCTCAATCTTGATGGAAGAAAGACACAAAAAATGTGCAGGTTAGGTCGAAAACCCCAAAGGCTGGTACAATAATGTCACCTTGATCCAACAATAAACAAAATAAAGAAATAATATTACCATACCTTGTGCAAGGTAGAGAAAAACATAAAGTAAGGTGTCCAACTTGGAAAGAGCCCATAAAGAACCATCAGCTGCTCACCAAATAAAGAAAAATCTTCTTAAGTGATCGTCAATCATACAATGTCTACTACAACCAAAGCAGATTGGTCTGATTTTTTTTTAAATTTATGATCACCAGTTAAACTAAGTTGAAACATATTGAAATTTCTAGGTTGGCACAGGGTGTGTGTGTTACTGCCCCGTAGCAGGCTGTTAACACATCACCAGACTCTTGATGAAACCAGTCAGGGGATCAGAGCATCTTTTCCAAAGAAAAGTTCTTTTTTTCTCTGTTTAAAGTGAGAGTTCCGTTTTTTGACTAAACCACTAGCATTCAGCCTGTAGCAGCAGCTATCTGCTACGTCGCTCCGCGTGCTGGGTGAGCTTAGCAACGTGGATGCTGCAAGATTTCCATCTGGAGACCTCGGCAATCTGGCTGCTTTGCGAGGTTCATCCGAGATCCAGCTGTTTCCGCGAGGTCGTCGAAACGCCTCATTTGCTCTACTCCTTTACTTCACTCCTTACTAAATGTTTGTGGATATCGGCCAATTAGCTTGGCCGCGATTTGCGTTAGCGCCGAGTCAGTTTGACTTCATCTGTATCTCGCTGCCAACGTTTCGGTTGGCCGGCTCGCAGCAGGCGCTAATACCAATCAGTGTGGGTGGCAGCGAGCCCGTGTGAGCGTGCGAGACCTCTAACACTGGCTGAGCGGAGATGGGTTCTCTCCGCCTTTTCACTTCAAACACACGTGAAAATTGGGAAGGCAAGATTTTTCAAAGCAACTCTGCCCGCTGTGTCTCCGAGTATTACCGACTCACATCCATTGTTGGGTGTTGAATTCACTTCTGTTCTTTGATATTTTTTGTTTTCTCGTGGCTTGTAGAACCGTAAAACGCATTTAACACATGGCCTAAACAGTACTTGCAATAAAAAAAATGTGAGAAAAGGTCCATAATCCAATAGGAGTATTTAGAGCGTTTTATACGATGAGGACATAGACATTGGAAAATGTATAGGAACAGCAAAAGTTGCAACCTCCCCTGTTTTTTTTTCCAATTCGAACTATTTTGCAAAATAACTCTGATGTAGCAAACATTCAGCTCACGTGACTCTCGTGCACACTTGTGCAAAAGTGTAGTATTATTCTGTCTTGGTACTAGAGCGGCGTCCCCTATGGATATGAATAATTACAAGTTGCCCGGTATTTTCCCTGTTGGCTTTGTTTTGTTTTGTCTGCTTCAGGAGATCTGTAGTGCCTGCGATGTAACTATGCTTTACAAAGACTCATTATTTTTTTTATTAAATCATCTCATCGAAACTCAAGTTTTTATTTCTTTTTAAATAAGCACATTTTCAAAACTTTGCTTAAAAATGTGCTCAAAATTTGATGGAAAACACTCTAATTGCGTGGAGTCTGTCAGCAAACTCTAATAGATTTTTTTTTTTTTTTTTTCGCCGAATTGAAAGTTTGGTTGTTAGTCATCCTCGTGAACGCGAATCTTTGCCCTCATCTAATTCCGAACGGTGATGATCAGACAAACAGGGAATTCTTGATTAAAAAAAATTAAAGGTTTGTTTGATTTAATTACATTCTCGGGGTAATTTGCAGTTGATGTAAGTGCTAATAAAGATGCAGAGAGGAAAAATTAGACTAGAAGTATGAGTGCCTGCGCACATGCACGCACGCACACACACAAACACGCACACACACACACACACCCTGTCCTCACGTGGAGTGAAAGCAACACGCAGGGAGGGAGAGTTGAGCCATGAATCATGACTATTATCATTAGGTTAAGCACCAACCAACCCCAAAGGCAGTGGAGGCCTCTGTGGAGAGAAGGCACTCTAAATGAGCCTGATTATTATTATTGTCCTCCAAATGAGAGTGATTAGTATTGATGTCTAAATGAGCACCGGGGTTATTATTGCCCTGATTATCATTATTATTACTAGTATTATTATTATTATTGTGGCGCGGTTCTGAGTAGCAGGCAGGCTCGCTTGTCTTCGCTTCATTCTCTTTTAATTCCACAGGCTGTCTCTTTTTTAGAGCACACATGACCACTGCGTGCACACACACACACACACACACACACACACACACACACACACACGTACACATGTAGAAATTAGAAATTAAAAAGAAGCTAGCAAGCAGCTGCATCCAGACAAATACGCTACCATTAGGTTGTTGTTACCATGCACATATGGAAAACACACTCGTTTTGGCTCACTCTGACGCAACACAAGACAGGCCGCTAACCTGGAGGAAGGCTCGCACGCATCCCAGCAGCAGGCTTGCGTGGCGGAGCAGATGGAGGCAATTTCCCCCCCTTCAAAAAAACAAAATAAATAAATCATCACCGCATCTGTCGGCGGAACACGGTGTATGTTAATTCGGTTAGCATGATCGACGTGAGGGTGTGTGTGTGTGGGGGGGATCCAGACCGTGTTGTTTTTGGAGCTAATTGTTGCGGCTAATCAGTGAGCAAACACGGCTGACTTCAGCTCTCTTCCAACACGTCAACGCCAACCTTCGTGTTTCCACGATTGTTTAAAACAGCGGTGAAATTGTGGAAATGTAGCTTATTGCAATCTTTTATGTTATATATATATATTCATTCATTTTGCTTGTGAATGTAGCGGTGTGTGTGTGCATGCGCATGTGCGTGCGTGAGTGTCAGGAGAGCTGTCAGATCACTTCGCTGATTGGCCGGCATGACAGGCATCGAAAAGCGCCGTGGGAGCAGAAAGGAGGAGGCGGGCTGCCCAGCTGTCAATCACTGCCAGTCACTAGTCCAGCTCAGCCAGCAAAGTATCACCACACACACACACACACACACACATACACACACATAAGCCAGAACACACGCATAAATCCTTGTGTCCATAATCCTAAAACTCAAAGCACACAGTACATTTATAAAAGACCTCCGTCCCAGTCGTGGTGCACAAACACACACAAACACACACAAACACCTACACTCATACACAGTGACTCATTCTTTCTAGAACGCACACACGCGCGCACAAACAATCTTGGGTCTTAACACAGACAGACATTCAGCTTGACAGAGTAATTATGACGTCCCACTCTGAAGGAGCCCCGGGCTGCAAAGGTGAGAGTTATTGATCCCACACAGGAGGAAATTTATCAATGTCCAAGCGTTTCAACTCTGACAGGAACCCAATCCACTTAGAGCGCAATGGTCAAACCGCTCCGGCCCCGCTCGGAGGACCCACCTGGGCTGGGAGGGTCAGTCTGGATGGCGGCGGGGGCGGCTGGTGATGAGTCGAAGCCGTCTGAGAATCATGACAAAGAAACAAGGCTAATGATTTTTAAAAAAAAAAAAAAAAAACTAAGTTCAGAAGGCACCATTACAAGCAGAGCACAAGTTGGACTTCAGAGTCTGTGCATCCTGGATGTTTTGGCTTCTTTGTGCAGTGACAGGAAGTGGATGTTAAGTAAGCTCAGGAAGTTTTTTAGTGATGGTCTTGAAGATAGTTTTCTATTAAATCGAGAAGAAATTCCTTACAGAGGTTAATCCAGGTCATCGGATACTGACCCAGGCTTACTGCTCCCTCTTTCAGTGTCTTCTGCTGCATGCAAAGCTGTACCTTAAATGTCTGAGGTTGCGCTTTGGGGGAGAGATGATAGCAGAGTTTGTGTGTTTGTTTAGGGCAATGAACTGCACTGAAGTGACACAAGGTCCATTTGCACGGGTAGCCAAGTGTATGCCATGCATATGGGCTGTGTCTCAATCCAGGGTCTGCATCCTTCAAAGCCTGCATTTGAAGGCCAGTTACGTCACAACACTGCGTGAAGGCCTGTCCCAATGCACTAAAATTCGAAGGATGCTCCAAATGCGGCCTTTAAATGGGTCCTTTTTTTAGCTAATTCGGAGGATGCACCTCTACTATCCTTCGCGGCCTCCTGTATCCCAGGATGCTTTGCATGCTGCTACAAAGCATCCTGGGATCCTGGGAAGTCAGCTGAAATGGTGGCATCTACTGGGAAAGACACGACATATAGATTTAAGTATTCAAATTTCACATAAAATATGAAGTTTTTACCGTAGGGTGTTTACTTATTTGAACAGCCAACACCATATATCTTAAACCAAAACCCCAAAATTCAGTTGAAATATATCACTGTTATTGCTGCTACCGCTTGATGCTGTAAAAATGTCATTTCCGCAGTTGGCCAGCAGTAGGGAACGGCGGTGAAGCAACCATGAAATACGCCGAAGGCTGGACCGTCCCATTTGGTTACCGGGGCGGTGGGTTTGGTTTCGTCCTCCAAAGGACCCACTGGCCGACGAAGGCTGCAGACCCAGAACTGAGACACAGCCATGCTCTGGGGGAAACCGGTGCATCCAGACTGGATGTGTGAAATCTAGTATCAGTTGACGATGGCATTACTAGGTAGAGAAACCAAGAGAACCGACTAAGAGAATCTAAGTAACCAAGAGAGTCTAAGAAAGAATCCAAAGAATCCAGAATCTGTCTCAATACATCAAAAATAAAACAACACTAATACATTTTTGTCAAGATAAATCAAGCTTTTTTTTATTACGCATTTGTTGTAACAAAAAAAAACGAATCTGATGTTGTTTTTTTATTATTATTATTTTCTTTTTTGTCCCTCTGCAAGCAAAACACAGATTCTGCTTTCATTCGCGTGAATCACCTCCCTCCTCCATGTGTGTTTTCCCACAGCCTGAGCGCTGGCTGGGCCGTCACCAAGCGCTCCGTCGAGCGATCGTGTCAAAATATTTAGACCGCTTTCGGAAAGAGCCTGGCCCTCGCCCCGGTTGCAGTCAGCAACGTTTATCCGCTGACTGACAGATCAAGGCGCTGAAGCGCGGCCCGTCACAGCTGGAGACGCGAAGACCTCTGAGCTCGTGGCCGACTGAACAGGGTTCTCACAATAGGAGCGCGCTCTCCCTTTCAGTCGGTGCAGCAGCGAGTGTAATGTAACACGGAATGCAGCGTCTGCTGTGTTTGTACGTGATGATGCGAATGGCATATAGATAGATGAGAGGATACATGGTTGAATCTTCTGTCTGGGTTAATCAAACATGGCTTCATTCTGATTGCGTCAGTTGGCACTTCAGCGTAGGAAGAACCACCACAGACCTTCATATGATCTGTTGGTTTTAATTCAAAATCAAAGGTATGTCTATGTTTAACCAAAAGTGAAGTGTTATTTTTTACTGTTGTTTTGTACACTCAAGTTAATCTCGTTATCGTCTTTGCTAAAAAGTCAAAACAATTTTGAATCTTTCACTGGATGACTTTTGAGATGATCATTTGTGAGGTTTACTGGTATGGTAATGTTGTCCTGTTTGAGTCTGAGAGCCAGTTGGCTGTGTCCCTGGCTTTTTAACCAATCACAGTGGCTTTCTGATTACCGCTATATAGGGTTGTCCATGATGGGAAACACTTTTGCCAAAGCATTTTATTTTTCCTGATTACATCCTGATCTGCAATTTCTCAGCAGATGTTTTACATCTACATACAGCAAAACAACCCGATCATTGAGATTTTAACATCACCAAGTCTTACACACTCATCACACAAGAGCCAGTTCATAGTTTTTCGTAGGGCAGCTTCCCTTTGGGGAAGACAAAAACAGGGTAATGGCTAGATGGCATCAAAGATTCGTAAGGAAATGACGTAGATTCTAACAAGGTCTCCTAGATTCTTTCCAACTCTCGTCTGAAAAGATGGAGGGTCCGAGTAGCCCAGGCTCCACTGCAAGCATGAATCAAATAAAATTAATCAATCAACAGTTAGGTTTAGGATTCAGGTCCGAGTCTACGGTTAGGTTTAGGAACAGGACTCGGGTGACGGTTTGGTTTAGAAACAGGACTCGGGTGACGGTTAGGTTTAGAATTGGGGTCCGAGTCACGGTAAGGATCAGAATTCAAGTTACGATACCGGTTAAGAATACAGTTTGGAGGCTAAGGATGTTACGTAGGGTAAAATCATTGCTTATCTCTATCAATGTTAGCCACCCTCTTTGACATTACCTTCGACTTCAACGGGATTTTTCGAGACCTTCTTAGAATCTACGTCACTTCCTTACGAATCTTTGAAACCATCTAGCCATGACCCAAAAACAGGAAGCCACTGGTCCAAGCCACCAGTGGAAGAGGAGGAAGCCACCACAGTAAGCGATTCCAAGCTGGGCCGCTGCTAAAGAGATTAACATGGTGCAGCTGTGGCAGTTTCATCAGAACCGCGAGGCATTTTCACAATAAAAGAAAAGCAAAGAACAGCACTGGATGTTTTCACTTCCGAACTGAATGGCCCCAGAAGAATTTAGTTAAAAACCTGTAAGTGGTATTTATTAATTTCTTCATGGATTTTTTTTCTTTCATTTGAATGGGCTTCCCCCATCCAAGCACCAAATGGACACTTGAAATAATTCCAGCAGGTTGAGGAAGCATTTCAAATTAGATAATGACTTAATAATACGAATGTCACTGCACTACACAACATCCAAAGTCTTTGCTGTGTTGAAATAGCATCTTTGAGTCACGTGGCATCAGAATGAAATGCAGGATGGTCATAATATTTAAAAACATAACTTTAAAAACAGCCAGTACTGAGTGGTGACAGATGGGATTGCTGCTGATGAGGTTTCAAGTTTATGTGTCCATCACACAGGTGATCATATGACCATTACTGACATTACTAAACTCATCACTGCAATCAAATTAAAAGTCATCGTTTAATAACATCATATCATTCTTAACAGTATATAAAGGCTTTTTGGGGGGGCTGCCTTTACGAACACATTTCACAGCCACAGACACATTTTCAGTAGTAGTAGTTTATATAACGTAATTTTTGAGGGCTACAAAATGTTCTTAAAGATTTGATTGGTTTTATAATTTCTTACTTTATCTAAAATAGTTATATCAGATGTCATTTTGCCTTTGTTTTCCATTTGTATTGATACATTTGCAGAGCTAAATATGTAGCTTGTTCTATCATAGGACAGGCTTGGAATAAGCTTTTACTTCTGCCTGTGCCTTCTCAGTCAAATTTTTTTAAAGACACCGTTAAAAGATATGATTTGTTTTTTACTGTTTTGTGCGATTGATTAAAACTCAAAACTCAAACTGTCACGCTACAGTAAATCAAAAAAAGGATTTTAAGTGGGGGGTCATTTATTCGTTGGAGACCGTTCACTTCACGGATGGCCGAGAAACTGATCGTCCGCCACCCTGCCATTAATAGTTCCCTGATCAATATTTTGGGCCACAGGAGCAGAAAGTAGACAAAGAAGCCAGGAGAAGTGCGGTGAAAAATGCCCCCATTAGAGATGAATGTTGCGCGAGTGGATCCCCGTTCAGAAAGTTCAGAACACACACACACACACACACACACACACACACACACACACACACACACACACACACACAGACTTTAAGACCACTGTGGAGTGTGTGTGTGTGTGTGTGTGTCTTCAGTCATCAGCGCCGCCATCACGCCAACGCAAGCACCTGTGGACATCTGCCCGAGCCCCCTAACCCCAGGGTTGTGTGTTGAGGGGGTGGGTTGATGCCCACGCCTTCATTTTTCTCAGACAATGAGTGGAATCATCAACCCCTCACCCCCCCACGCCGACCTCTCCATCATTATTGACCAACGGAATTATCGATCAGGGGGCCCCGGGACCGCCAAATTACAAGCTATTAGTCAAACTCTTGGGGAAGACTTTCTTTGAGAAGACAGAGGGCGCCGGCGGTTGATGGAGCGAGACTCCACAGTTTGCCTTGCCGCCTCTTATTCGAACGGACGCCCGTTTTTAGCCTCTAGGGGCACGAAAGGCCGATGCATATTAAAAGTGCGCGAGAAAAAAAAAAACAACACTCTGTTGCCGCCGCCCCCGAATCAACAAGGAAGCCGAGGTTCCAGGTGAGATCTACTGAAGTTAGAGAGCCAGCTTGCCTCACTTAATTTTTCTTCCCTCCCACCCACCCCTTTTTTTGGGGATGTTTTGCCCGAGGCCTATCCCACTAAAGAGAAGTAATTTGGCTTATCTTATCCCGGAGAACCTAGCAGCTGCTTTTTATTCTTTTTTTTTTCGCGAGCCCCCTTTTTTTTTCTCATTTAGCCCAACAAAGATTGTCCTCATAGATTGACCTTCTCCCCGTGCCTGCGGGCCGTTGCCCTCATGCCAGTAACTAGATAACACACTCTATCAGAGATTTGAGAAAATCATTGGGAAAGCAGTGGGGCTGATAGTGGCATCAATCCTAACCTGACACCAGGCTGGGTCAACCATTTATCTCTCCACACCGCCTCTGGTCACAGCAACAGCGGCCATCTTGCTCGGCTACATCCTTCTTTAATAACCTTGGCCGCGTCTCTTTGCAAAGAGGCGAGAGGATGAAGCGGGGACCCCACCGACGTCCTCGTCTGATCACCTCCACCTTTTTTTTTTTTCCTTTCATTTTTTGCATGTTTCCGTCGGCAGAAAATCTCATTGTTGCGCTTCGAGATCGGCGAGATTCCGCCGATGAGCGCAAACGCACCAACACGCGCGCACGCCAGACGAGACGAGTGCTGAATAGAGGGCCGGAGCTCGCAAACTCGTTAGCGTGGGAGTTAATGGTGACTCTGCCGTCATTAATTCCCCGTGGTGTTTGACTTAAATGCTTCTATATTGGTGGATGGAGAGGATTCCCAGAGGCCTCCTGGTGCTGAGATCATTGTTTCTCACTTACCAACAATGAACTTATGATCAGAGCGCTGCGAGGCTTTTAAAAAATACCCCGCAGGATCATTACGGTTCCTGTGCGCGAGTGTGTGTTTATATGTGTGTGTGTGTGTGTGTGTGTGTGTGTGTGTGTGTGTGTGTGCGCACGTCGCCAATGAGGCCGGCAGAGCAGCAGTGTGTCCGCGGCTCATCTCGGCTGCTCCGTGGCGCTGCCAGGATGAGAGTGGAGGTTAAATGGGGCGTCATCAATCTCAATGAAGTGCAATTATTTTCCCACTTATTAATCATTGCGGGCTAATAGCTGGTGGCAAGAGCCGCCGTCGCCATTTGTCAAACTTAGCAGATTTCTGTAATTTTGTTTCCCCCCCTGTTCAACCCCCCCACCCACCCTCCACCCTAATGTTTGTGTGGACTTTGGCAGATATCTATGGAGGGCTGCAATAAGTCTGTGCCTCCAAGTATCTATCTCCTACCTGCGCGGCAGAACTAACTGAACTTCCCGCGCCGCGCCCCTGCGTGAGTGATTCCCTCCATTTCAGAGCTGAGTGACTATTTCATGGTCTGTGGCCGAGCAGAATGGAAGGGCTTTATTTGCAGAGTGCCGTCGTAGTTTTTGCCGATTTTGATGGTTAACTATGCTCGGGCCCGGACAAATTTCCAACCATTACTCCAGACTGGAGCTGGTTTGGGTTTAGTCCTGTGCTTTTTTTGCATTTTGCGTCATCGTGACCCGCGTGCGTTGCGAAAGAAAAGGAAACACTTGGTAATTGGCAGGAGACCTTAAAGATGTGGTTGTTAAACGCCGCTTTTGAAAAAGATCAAGTTTTAATAAAGCATCTGTGAGTAGCCATGCAAACACCCTTAACAAACACGATATTGACCTTTTAACTTGGGATGATGTAATAAAGCAGTGAGATGAATGGTTTTGTGAATATAATGGCGGTTCTCTTGTACATAGTCAGATTTAGGAACATTTGTTATTTATTTATCAGTATTTAGTTGCACGCTGACCTGATCAGAGCAGCCACACGTTTATCGTAAAGATTATTAGTTGCTCGGCTTTTGTGCTTTATGTTTTCATAAAAGGATCCAGTCCGCATAACATCTGGGGTGTCACCTCCTGGATCCAGAACACAGTCGACCGCATCAAAAACATACTGTAGATTCGTCTCTGAAGAGAAAGTTTGTCAGCCTGTGTGATTATGCTGCTTCCTCAGTGCAGTTGCTCTCAAAAGGCAATAAGACGCATACAAACTACCAGTCAAAAGTTTGGACACGCCTTCTCATTGAATGGCTTTTCCTTCACTTTCATGACTATTTACATTGTAGATTCTCACTGAAGGCATCAGAACTATGAATGAACATATGGAAGGAATCGTGCAGTAAGTAGAAAAAAACGGGTGAAATCACTCAAACACGTTTTATACATTAGATGCTTCTCAAATAACTCTAAATGTATCTAATATCTAAGTTTCATATACAGGCCTACGCTATATGAAACATATTTAGAGTTATTTAGCAATGATTTCTTTGCTACACAATTATGTACATCGTGTTCATGTATTTGATGCCTTCGGTATGTCAACAATTCAAAAAGTAGAAAAGATCAAGAAAAATTGTGAGAAGAGCATAAGAAGGTGTGGCCAAACTTTGGAGTGGTAGTGTACAGTATATGTTCATGAATACAAATTGAATTCATTGTGTTCCCTTGTAAGAGACATACACATGTAAACACCTACCAGTGACACAAATTTGGAACTGTGTGAGTGTTAAGCAAGCAGCAGAATAATGTTCCTTGTGCTGCCAGGGTGATACCGTGCATCCAATATGCTGTCTGCTATTTAATGTCTTTTCAATAGACACCTTGAATAGCATCACATACATATTAAAGAATACAATGAAGTATGATTAACTAAGAGTGAAACATCTTTATACCCCCTGAATCAGGCACGTGACCATTATTTTCACAATGGGAAGAAAAATTAATGATTTTTGTTTGTTTGTTTTCCACCAGATTAAATTAATGCATCTTCCTTTTGCACATTCCTCAATCCATTTACTGTGTTGAACATCCAATGTGTAGTATTTACAAGGAGCTATGACATGAAATGGAACATCAATAAAATATGCATGCTTTTAGCTCCGTAGTTAGGAAATAAGTAAATATTAAATTATTAATTTCCCAATGATAACCGCTCAGAGTGACACTCTGAGCAGATCCACCATGGAGTCGGCCATATTCCTCCACTGTTTATCGAGAGCAGATAAGAACAGAGATCAAATTCGGTGTCAGAAAGCAGGTATTATCAGTTGTTTTCCCTTTAGATGCTATACATTTTCACACACTGGGCCTTTAAGAAGTGAGGAAAGAGACGCCTCATCGTATCTTCACCTAACATCAGGATGTCAGAGAGGATCTTCGGGGTAAAAGAAAAAAAAGTGGTTTGTCACAACGGTGATGAGGGCTTTATTGCATAACAGGTGGATTTGACTTTTAACACGGCAATGAAACGACCACACCGCAACTCAATTTAAAGCGTCCGTATTCTCGGTTAGCAAATAAATTCAGCGAGTTACAAAAAAAAAAAAATAGATGCGTAGATATTTCTCTTACTTCAAACAGCATGGCTCACTGCGAGCATCTCGTCAGGGGCTTCTGCGTTAAATACGAAGCCCCTGACTCGCAGCTTTCGGGAGAAGCGAGCAGCGCCCGCGGCCAGAGAGCGCGCGGGAGCTCGCCTACAGGATGTGGAGGCTCAGCAGCTCTGCGTGCCAGATGTGTCAAGCAGAGGCAAGACGGCTGCACCAGAGTCTGTAGCCGCGGCTGCATTCCTGTTGCTGCTCCACTGTTTGCACTTCCCGACTGTTTCCCATCAACAGCATACATCAATTCATCTGTGTTTGCAGGTGTCCCACAGATGGGAGGAAGAAAGATGTGAATTCATATTATTGTTATTATTTTTCATTTTATAAAGATAAATGAATGCCGCATTGAACATCTTGGCCATTTGATTGTCAATAATTAACAGCACTTGGTTTAAGCACCAATAGGACAGAAGGTGATGAATAAATAGTTTGGGTGTGATTGCCCTGATCTGCCGGCGGCTATGTGCTGACACATAGATGAATGTGTCTCAATGCGGTGGAGGGAAAACACAACCCCGTGGTGATGTCTGGTGTTGCAGCCTTGCCTTCCAGATACGCAATAGGCCGCTGTGTAGATGTTTATTGTGTGGTGGATGTGGGACATCTAGTGGCCGAAAAGAGAAAAACAAACATTTAATTGTATGAGAATCGCTGAGGGGTTTTTTTTTTTTTGGTTCTTCTTGAACCTGAACTGGATTATTTTAGTGTCATTTAAACGAGAGGTGCAGCAGATTAAATGAAGTAATAAGGTTTGTAAACATGCCAAGAGGGCCAGGTTAGGCATCAGTCACAACCCGCAATGTTGCATATGTTACCACTGTCATCAGCGCAGGGGACCTCCTGTGGAGGAAAGTCAGCTGTAAGATTGAACATTGTCTGTTAGGTGTCACAGTTTGTTTATAAGGTTGAAGGCTCAGTAAGTGAAACTAAACTTGCTTATAATGTGCAAGAAAGTTGTGGGTTTGGTCACTGAGCCCGGGGCCTTTCTGCGTGGGGCCTTTCTGTATGTCTGGGTGCTCTGGCTTTCTCCCACAGTTCAAAGGCAGGAGTTTTGGGAACTCTAAATTGGCCATCGTAGTGACTGACGGCGAATGGTTGTTTGTCTCTGGCAACTTGTACATGGTGTAACCCCGCCTTAGCCCAAAGACAGCTGGGATAGACTCCTGGACAAGTGGCGATAGAAGATGGATGGATGGATGGATGGATGTCCTATCATTTTGCACATTTACGATGTAGAATTTAAACAAGCGCATATTTTCTGTGTTCATTTGTTTGTGATGCTCAAATGACAACTAACATGCCGCATGTATTTTAGTCTCCTGTCCATTCATTTCCTCTCTTGCACTGAGGTTCACGTGGGTTCTGCAGCGGCCTTGAAGGCGACGTGACACTCTGGTCAAGTTCAAGAAAGAGCCACAGAGCAGCCATTGACGGTCATGGACAATTTAAAACCATCGACTGCACAAAGTGTTTAGACTGTACCCGCAACTTTCAGTAAAATTTACAAATAGTTTCAAATAAATCCTTATGACACAGGTTTCATAAAATAGGTTAGGGTTAGGGTGGACTTTGACTTGAGATTTGTCCAGGGTGTCACCACCTTGCCTTTGCCCTATGACAGCTGGGATAGGCCCCAGCAGAACCCCATGACCTTGAATTCAGGAAGAAGCGGGTATTGAAAATGGATGGATGGATAATGTAGACTTCGTCTCATGAGCACTATGTTTGCGAGTATGTCTCTCTTGATAAAAATAAAAATACATCTGTGGCCATCAACAAGAAGATAACCACAAGCAAACCTGCTCAAGACAGTCCGTTAAAGCCAATAAAATGTGCTATGGGGAGTTGTTTTCGATGTGGTTTAACAGACATGTAATGCGAGGGTCTTCCCACAAGAGGTCCTGCGTGAGACAGGGAAAAGGAAGAGCCCCTCTGTAAAAACGCCGGTTCTAATGGATGAGGTTTTAGTAGAGGACGCAGTCATCCAAGTTCATCCAATAGGTGCAAACAAATAATATTTCTTGTTAAGTGTCATATTTTGTCAACACTGACGAACTCGACACTAATGTTTGGAATTAAACAAAACTGGTTTATGGCTCCATAAAACCATTTTACCAGAATAAGCAAAGCCACGGAGGCGTTGTTTATGTGGACATTACTATCATTATTTGCTGGCTGGGTTTTATTTGATTCAACAGGCACTTTTCCACGCTGAAACTGTCGACTAAGCAAAAACGCTTCGGGCGTGTCGTTTCTAGTAAGTATAGTACAATTCAGGAGTAGTTTATCCCAAGGGGCGGAATCTGCACTACTACAACTACTACTGCTACTGCTACTGCTACTACTACTCAGTCTTTACTAATATCACTTTTACTACTACTACTACTGCTGCTGCTACTTCTACTACTACTGCTACTGCTACCACACACACACACACACACACACACACACACACACACACACACACACACACACACGGTGTCTCCGCTCAGTTTTTCTTTTTTTTCAACCAGACTTCCCCCTGTCGTTTTCTCCGCCCTGTTGTTGCGCGCAAGCCTGGTCCGCGGGAGATAACGCAAGCGAAAACAGGGCAGGGCTGTCGCGCGCGCGCTCGCGCGCGCACACACCGAAACTGGCGAGTGGCGACGCGTCGCTGCGTGCGCACCGGTTGCTTCTCGCTCTCATCGCCTCGGAGCCGATAACGTCGCCCGTCCGCGCGCGTGACACTCCTCGTTACCGTCGCTCTCTCGCGCTGGCACACACACACACGGCGGCGTCGTCGCTCAACTTTCGAGAACTAGTTCCGCCGTTGACGTTGGGCGCGAAGGAGGAGGGCACGCGCGGATTTTTCTGCCTTGTGAACCTCGTGCTTTTACTTGCAACAAAAAAAAAAAAAAAAATCCCAAACAACAACATAGTCGTGACTTCAAACCCTCCTCCTTCCTCCCTCCTCCCTCCCTCCCCCGGCAGCTTCGGAGCGCCTCTGTCTGCACGGGGAGTGAGTGCACGCAGCATGGTGCGCGGTCGCACCTCGGCCTCTCACGCACTGTTTACCTGCGTCGACACGGAGATATCAAACTGAGGAAGCTCCATGGGTGACCGCCCCGCGTAACCACCGCCTCTCGATGGAGGGTCCCCCCGAGAGACACAGCAGCAACGGCAGTGAGTGACGCTCGAACCACCATGAGCCAGGACCAGGACGGGATATCCCTGCCGGTGCCTCCCATCGGAGTCTGCCCGGGGAGGGAGCGCTCCGGCGGCGGCGGCGGAGGAGGAATCCCCGCAGCCGGGACTTTCTGGCAGGACTCGGCGGTCGTCGGCGCCACCGCCGCTGCCACCGCCGCGGGGCTGAGTCCCACCATCCCGGGCAGCCCGCTGGACGCCGCCGGCGGCGGCGGCGGGTTGCTCACCACCGGCAAGTCGTCCAAGAGCAGGCCGGTGACGGTGGCTTACGTGGTGAACAGCGAGGCGAGCCAGCAGAGCAACGCCGAGAGCATGGCGCTGCAGTGCCTGCGGGACGCCTGCGACACGGTGGGCAGCAAGCTGGAGACCGTCAACTTCAGCAAGCTGGACTTCGGGGAGACCACGGTGCTGGACAGCTTGTACAACGCAGGTGGGTCGCAAGTTGCACAACCAAAAATGAATTCACTTTACTGGTCTGCAACAGTGAGCTCTTGAGTTCGCCCCCCACTCCCAATAATCCACTGTGAGATTCAGCCAGCGTGTGATGGAATGCCTCAGGAATGCATACCTCACTTGTCAGCCGGTGTCAGAGGTCAAATGTGATTTCTCTCCCTCTTCCTCCTTCTCTCTCGCTCTCGCTCGGAAACAGTAGTTTGCCTGCAGGACAGGTTGCTCTTGCACTTCCACAAACACTGCGTGTCAGGGCTCGACGCCGCAGGCCTCGCGTGTCCCACGTAAAGGCTGGAGGACGCCGAGGCCAACATTTTGCTTTGTTTGGTTTCCGCAGATGTGGGTTTTTGATTGTTGCACTCCCCCTGTTCCGTTGTGAACTCCTCGCACTCAGTGAGTGACTGAGTGAGCGTCGGCGCCAGTGTCTTTTCCACTGGAGTCCTGCCTGCAGTGAAACAAAACTCGTGCAAGCTTACTACGGCGGTTGGCACGACTCTTCCTGGAAATTAGCAGTCGTGTCGTAAACACGGCGGAGGTCATCGGAAAGAGGATCTTTCAGGGGGTTTGCGGTCAAATAATCGCTGCTGTAGTTCATCCCCTCCGCCGGCCGGCTTGTTGAAGTTCCAAGAAAAAAAAGGCAGACACTGTTTACATTTCACTTGTGTTTTTAAATACCGAGACTGGCTCTCCAAATGTTTTCACCAGCTGTTTGTTAACCAGCAGCACAAGGCCTTAAAAAGAGTCAAATCTGTAGATGTAGCAGCACAACTGTACTGAGCGTTCAAGTACTGGGCTGTGCATTGTAATGCAGTCTCCAAGCAGCAGCTTTAGGAGCTTCCACTTTTTTGTGGTAAAGGTCATCTGTATAAAGTGCCTTGAAAGGCATGGAGGTTATTTATGATTCGTTCTAATTTGTTCAAGCATAGAAAGTGTCTGGAAAGTAAATAGGAAACTTTATTCCCAAAAGTTTTTGCAAAGACTTTTTGGGTCATGCGTTCTTTGTCACGTCCTTGTGATGCTGTTGGAAATACCCTTATGCAAAATGACTACATCATGGCTTCCTGTTGATATGAATGACTGGCTGGGCCTCCCACATGTTTAAGGGCATAGGGGACACCTGACTCGGGGTGTTGCTCCTCACACGGGAGAAGGATCAGGCCGCTCGTGGTGTCACGAAAGGGCCAGATTTGTTCGAAACAAATCTCTCAACTAAAGTTGCTTGTCTTGAAAGAGAAAATTTACTTTGATTCTCATTCTTTCCGATGTTTTTTGGCAGAGTTTCTTTTTATTATTATTATTTATTGCTGCCTTATCACTGATTCATTGTTCAGTGTCTTTTTTTTTTACTTGCGCTTTTGTTCAGCCACACTAGACTTAGTACGAGTAGAGTTCACCAGTCAAGGCAGAACAGGCTTGTTGCTTGTCTAAACATCATCGTCATTACTTGTACAAACGCACCAAATTCTTGTTTTTTTTTTTTGTTTTGTTTTTTACCTGCTCTGTAATTTAATCAGAATTTGCACGTGAGGCTGTGGTTTGTTTCAACTGTAAACACTCGCCTGCGTTTGAACGACCACTGTAACCTCCCAAACAAACAGCGCTCGCGCGATTCAGGTGTAAAAGTAATCTTACAACCAGAGTCCGCAAGTATGTCGCTTCCACACAGATACCAGGGAAATTCCAGCACTGGAATGAGCAGCTGTGCACTGAGAACCGTCATTTACAGCAGTATTGCGTTGGTTTAGCCTCTGCAGCAAATGGAAACCTCTCTGATTTGGGATCTGAGACCAAAACAAAAAAGAAGAAGAAGAAGACTATGACAATGCAGATGGCAGCCTGCAGAAATCACAAGGCATCACCTACTGTGATGCTAGAAGAAGTCAAAGCACTTTAAGGAGAATGTCCAACATTAAACAAGTTCAAAAATGACTCTACTCATTTAAAAAAAAAAAAAAAAAATTATTTAGCTTGGGGATAAAGTTTCAGAATGCGTCTAAAGTGCACTTGAACCTTTATGTGTGAACTCAGTTTGGCCCTCTGTTGACTTTTGAATGCCTGTGTCCAAATTCACTGTCATTGCATAACACGCTGCTCTCTTACAAGGCGACGAGCCACAAAACAACCACAACCGCAAGTGTTTGATCCATCAGTGATGACCGCCAATTGTTCCTGTTCAATGGAATCTCTCGCGTGACCGTCGACCGTCGTCCCCATTGCGCCGTTCGCATTTTGCCGTCACGTGACCAAGATTGGGCCTCCCGAAATTGTCGCTGGCAGGGTTGCATTGTGCCCGCTGCGCAGACACACCTGCGTCCTTGTGTTTGTCGTAGCTGCGGTATGCAGGGCTTATCTCTCTGGTTAGTCATTAGGTTGCATTTCTCTCTAATTGACTGGGAGAAACCATAGCAATTCATTTAAAGCGGCTTCGCTTCTGTTTAGGCGTTTGCAGACTGGAAGCTTGACGGCACCAATTAGCAACACAACTCCCAGTGTGTGTGGTTTTTTTTTTTGTTTGTTTGTTTTTTATTAGGTGCCTGAGGTGTTATCATTGTGAGCAGCGATGTGCTTTAGACCAGAGCCTCGTGCTAACATTGATTTGCTCTGGGTCCACCTGTGCAGGACTGCTCTCGCGGAGCTTTGCATCTGCGCTGAAATCCCCATCAGCTGCTCCTCTGCTAAGTTGTTTATCTTCCCTCCTGCTTGCGCCGCTCGTCAGAGGTCAGAGAGCACAAGGTCAGCGGGAATAAGCCTGCAGGTTGATCCCTGGTGTGTGTGTGTGTGCGTGCGTGTGTGCATGTGTGTGAGTCAACCCGGCGGGGGAGAGGAATCCCACTGACAGGAACAGAAACGCTCGCGAGGAAAAACTTCTAACTCAGGCCGGCGCAGTGACTGCGTTTCTCCAGAGGAAGTTGTGCGGTGACTCAAAATCGGAAGCCGACTTGTTGCCTTACGTCAGCTTGTTTTGCTTTCGCGTCCCTCGGGCATGTGGCGGCGGCGGCACACTGCTCCGTCCGTCCACTCGGCGAAGTCGCCTTCCACCACTGCGTTGTCCTTCAGCGGGGCGGTAATTAATCATTACGCCTCGGTGGAAGTGTGCTGCCGGGTCGGCCCCTCCCCCTCAAGAGGAGTTCATTCGAGGCCACCAAAGAACACAGACACTGGAGGAGATCAAAACTGTCTCTGCAACCTGAACATTTACCTTTTGTTGTCCTAAAAAAATTGGTTTACTTACAGTATGTTAGGCCTATGAAAAAAAACTAACACACGATGTTAACACGCTAGCAGCGTTAAAATCGCTATACGGGGCGAACTTACGAGGCAGCGGTTCACACAACTCTGACTGTTGTGGTCCTTGGTGCTTCGGTAGTCGTTACTCCTGCGTGCGTGCGCACGGTTTCAGTTGAACCCAGGCTGGGCGAGGCCACTTCCAAAGAACTGCTTTTGACTCTTTGGACATAAATGTGTTATGGAGGATTGGAACAGTGACAAAACAGAAGAGGTAAAAAACGCGATGGCTGAGGGAACGTTTGACAAGTTTTGATGCCAGCTGTGGTTTGTTCGTAGTCTTTGATGTTATGGTAGTAGTCGCAAATTAATGAATGCATTGTTGTAGAGTGTTTTTGGTGAACAAATGAAACCTCCCCCTCCATGCTGTTCTACTGGGCAGCAGCTTGGCTGAGCTTCAAGCAAAGTGTGGTTGAACTTTTCTTTTAGGATGTCCAGTGATGGAGGAAGGAAAGAAAGGTCAATAGTTCACAGGTTAAGGAAAAAAAAAAAAAAAGACAGACAACAATTCCTCAAGGCAGCCAATGTAGCATCAAGTCTGACGGTTTGGGTGAAATTTTTGAAGTAGCTTCTTGTTTCTTCGGCATACATACAAATGCCTCTTGTTTAGGCCAAAGCAGGAAATGAATTAAGTGGACGAGTCAGGGCAGCGTGCACGGCAGCATGGGATTTCTCCAAACATGCTTGTCAGCGGCTGATGAATTCGCATTCTGTTCTCAGCTCCTTCACCCCCCCCACCACCACCTCCCTCTGGGGCCCTCCGGTGCTGCAGTTTGTAAAAAAATCTCTTGGTGCGCAAAAAGTAAAACAAAGTGCACGAGAGGTACAAAGGGCCAGTCTGCAGCGCCGACCGGCCTCATTTCCTGCATTATCGTGTTCCAGGGATCGTTTTCTTTTCGTGCGAGCTTGAGACCGAAAAACAAAGGCAACATTAAGGTCTGCGCTGGCCAGGGCGTCTGAACTGGGAGGGAGGGCGGAAAATAGAAATGCCCATTGTCTTCTGTTTCACACGCTGTCCTTTGGGAGTGGACATGCATTGGCAGACAGAAATTCTGAGTGGAGTGACTTGGATGGCCCTCTTCTCCCATTCCCAGAGTTGTATTTTTGGGAACAGTGTGAACAGGGCCTGTTTTTTCTGTTGGGAATTTTTTTTTGCTGTAGAAATACAAACTTTTCTAAGACCCCACTAGCCAGTCAAGTAGCCAGTGTGGCATTCTCATACTCCTATTTTTGGGTTTTGGCACGAATAACTACGCTTAAAAAGAAAAAGATCTTTCAATAGTTGAGTCAAGTCCATAATGCTTGTGTCTCATATCCTGCTTCCGTTTTAAGGCGAGGTTGCAAGAATGACTTTATTTAACACTTAACGTTACGCCCATAGTCCGATCTTTTTTTTTCCATCTCGGATTCCTGTCTCCTTGTACGATGTAAGACTACAAAACTGCATGGAGCCCAATCCCATGTCACCCCCTGGCCGCACCACTTCCTTTTTGTCCATTCCCGCAAAGGCCTTGGGTCTCCCAATCCTCATGGGGACAGTGGGGAAGGGTGAAGTAGGGTGAAAACGAAACCCTTCAAACTAAAACCAGCTCAGTGGTCTAGTGGTAGAGTGTCCGCCCTGAGACTGGGAGGTCTCAATGGTACCCATTGCCTCTCTGCTTGGCACTCAGTGTTCGGGGTTGACGAATTTGCGGAGGACAAATTTCACATCCGGCTCTGCAATGAACTGGCGACTTGTCCATGGTGTCACCCTGCCTTTGCCCTATGACGGCTGGGAGAGGCTCCAGCAGACCCCCGCAACTCTGAGGGCAGGAGGAAGCTGGTATTGAAAATAGATGGATGGATGGATGGATGGATGGAAATTTCACATCCTTCGGAATGTCACAATCTGTGGCAGTGAAACCTTTAAACTTGGAAACTTTCAAGCGATGTGGTATAGGGCAGTGGTCCCCAACCCTTTTAGCACCACGGCCCGGTTTAATGTGAGGGGGGGGACACTCATGTTGCTTGCTAGCTTGTGGGTTTAATCTCGCGGTAGAGCGTTAGATGGACGTCACGGAGAGAATCCGGTAATTTTTCAAAATAAAATTGTTCACTCAGATAATGAAAGAAACGGGATCAAAATGACCCACGGACCGGCACCGGTCCGCGGCCCGGTGGTTGGGGACCACTGGTATAGGGTATTGCTCAGACGAGATGATACCACTAGAAGATGGTAGCGCAATCCAAAGGAACTCACAAATCATCTGTATTTTCCACGTTCATAAAGACTCAAGTTATTGCCGACTTGTGATTGTTGTCCCAGGGCGAAATCTAGTTGTTTGTGACTTGGTTCCGAGGTTCAAGGGATAGAGGACTGGGGTCAGGGTCAAAATGAGAACTTGGTATCGGGCCCTAAGCCTTCTGTTAACAGCCCTCAGGTTAAACTTGTGCAGCGGCACAACTTTATGTATGGTATATTTCAGACTGTGTGCCGCTTTCACTGGCAGCAACTGAGCCCAAGTAAAAAATCGACACGCATCTGCCACGGGGCTCAGACCTGCGACAGCGATGCTCTCCTGGAAATTTGACAGAGGCCCTTTTGCTTTTGCTTCGGGGGGGAAGGAAGGAAAAAAAAAAAGCTTTTGATGGTATGGGAAGATTCCATTGGATGCTGCAGGCGACCGGCATCGTTTCACAGTGTCGGTCCAGCCTCAGTCTGGTACCGGCTCCAGGGAAATTCTCCAGCGCGAGCCTCAGCCGCCCCTTTCCGCTGCCTCAGCTGCGGCAAACTGAGCGCTTCGCCTGAAGCCTCTCGCAGCCTCGTCGAGTCGCCATGGTTACAACATCTTATGCGTAGTAGTTATGTAATTGATTTGAACAAGTGCTTTGTTTACCTGGCCTGACCGTCTTGTTCTTACACACTGTCCAGGGCCGAGCACAATGAAACGTCCGACCTCTGCAGAGCGCCCCCCTGAGTGACTGGTGCAAACTGCGGCATTGCAGTGCCGCAGACCTGCAGGGCTAACAAGCAGGGCGACAGGGTTGCGATGACATTTTGACAAATCCATAGTGTTTTATCACTCTCTCTTTCTCTCTCTCTCTCTCTCTCTCTCTCTCTCTCTCTCTCTTACCTCACTGAGATCCCATGCCCACACGTACCGGTGTCTTGTGCGTCTCACGCAAAATGCTGCCGCCAGACGAGATTGTTTCTCAGATTTATATGTGTTCGCAGTGTTGTATATGCAATGGTGGGGGGAAAAAAAGTTTTTCGGCACTTGATGCATTTGCGATGTATCACATGAAGAGTCACTTTTAAGTCTCCAAGTGGGACTTCCTCAAGTGCAGCCACCCACAACCCACACGCTCCCTTCTGCCTGTTCCCTGTTGAGCCTGGGTCAAAACTGGATTCTTCAGCAAGATAATGCTCCTTGGTTCGCAAAAAAAAAAAACAAATATTTATTTGTGTCAGTCTGATGCGGCCACATTTTGATATTTGACTAATTTGGAGTTTCTCTGAGATCTTTTCTTCCACCACAATACTTCTCTATTCTTCTTCATGTTGCCAGGCAAGATGGTTTGTAAATTCTGCTGATGGTATGGCACATTCAAGTCTGGTAAAAGTTCCCAGCGGACCATTTCTTGACCACATTTAATGCGGTTGTCTAAGTCAGCGATCCAGTGGTGGCAGAAAACAAAACAAAAGATACATGCTTTTATTTTGAAAGTATTTTTGCAACTGCTTCTCATTAGTTGGATTTTATTTCAGAACTGTTCATGAAAGCATGAAGACTGTCAAATGCTGAAATTGCTGAATTTTGTACATGTAACAACCTCATGATTTCTGAAGGTCCATCACAGCTACAGTTCCACTAATATTTTTTGAAACCTCGTGTCTCTTAAGATGTGGCCACTTTCCCGGTGGAGCTAATTTAGTGTCAAAGAGAAAATTTCCCTCTCAAGCATGTCAGGGTCACCGGGGAGCTGTAGCGTACCCCAGCTGACGTTGCATTTGAAGGTCGAGGCCACGTTCTGGCAGGTTGCCAACTCATTTTGGGAACCAGTGTGATCCGGCTGCACTGGTTCCTTGCCTGGTGTTGCGTCAGTCTTTTAGGCTGCAATCACCTGCATCGCCTGCCCCTGTGATCCAACACAGGCACGGACACTAAAAACTGCCCAACTCAATATCACACAGTGGGTCCTGTTGCGTTAATTGCATGAAACAACCCTGTCGGCTTCTAGCGCTGAATTTGGTGTGAATTACAGCTTTTAAGTAAGACTCCGGAACTGCTTTTTTTTTCACAATATTCTAAGCACATTCTCGCTTTTTTACAGGATTGCACCTCTGGCAGTCTGTGGCGAATGGAGTTGGTGCATCACATGTGCGAACTGTGAATTTAAAACATTCAGCAGGCCACATGTTCAGGAAACTGCAGCTTTGAATATTTGCATATGCCCAAAATCATGCAGTGTGTATGCGTCAAGTGCGCTGAATGTTGTGATGTAAATGACTCACAACACTCATTAACCTGCTGATAATGCCTGGCAGTGAGATGGCTGTGCAGACTTTAAAAATACGTTTCGTCTACAAACCTTGGACACTTTTTTTATGTCCGTCAGTGGTGGCAAACTAGATCAGTAAGGCTCCTTCTGATTTAGCAGTTGGATCGCCATTGCAAGTCGATAGTGCACCGAATTAAAGTGGTCCTATTATCAAAAATAGACCTTTTCAGCTCTTTAAAGTGTCTTTTTGCAGTCCTGGCATAGCAATTAACACAGCACACAAACAACACAAAGTACAAAAGTACTATAATTAGTGTTTTTCTACGTTGGCTAGCCTTTTCCCCTGACGATGATCGCAGTGAATGTGGGCGAGGTGTCACTGCAGGAGAGCTGTGCCATCTTGCCCACTAACTAGCGCTAGCGGTGAGCCGCTGGCCGATCACGAGGGTTGTGGGCTGTCCCAAGGTGATCCTCTTCAGGCTGGAGGGAGAGAAACGCTTTGTTTTGCAATGACCCGCACGGCTCAAACAAACCCCGTTGTCGTTGGACGTAGTCCGGCAATGCATCCATTGCATCTAATTAAATCACTTCCAGCCTCTCTGCCGTATCTGTCATCAGCACGTCGACGCTGTCACCATGGTGCGTTTTCTGCATACCTACGCGAGAGGATGCACGGCGTCAATAGTTCACTGCCCTTGCGATGAAAGACAGAATTCCCCTGTTTGCTCTCCATTTGGCACCGTGCACAGTCAGATAAAAGCCCTCCCAGCAGCTCCGATGATCCACATCCACCTGAGCAGTCATCAGTGCCTTTTCGATCCCCGCTGTGGTTAGAATGCGCATTGACGACGCCGTCAAAATGAACGCGTACCGCTCGTCGAGGCACTCGGTGGATCGATGAGACGTTTGCTTGCTTGTTTTTTTTGTCTTTGGTTAAACGCCCTGCTACAGATGCACTGTAGGCCAAGAGAGAAAGGCAGCCACAGCAGCGCTGGCTGTGTTGAAATAAAGGTTAGCACAGTGACTTGATGACTCAAGTCGCTGTGCCACTGGGTTCACGCAGCCTTTTGTCAACACAGCGCTGGCAGTCCTGCTGTTCCTCTGGCACGACCCCGCTGCACCGGGAGAAAGCGTGGCTACTTCACTGTCAGGAAACAATCAGACACAGAGCGAGACAAAGAAAGTGGATTTTTTTAATTATTTTTTTTAAAGGGACAGTTCAACACTTTTTGGGTGCAAATTTACCTACTGCTATAATAATGCCTTGATTGCCTTTAAAGCTCGACTATGACTTTTGTATCAATAAAAGTTTATACATTAATAAAAGTGTACACTGGCAGTACAATAAAAGTCATTTGGTTTGCTACTCTCAAACGGCTCTGGAATATAGAAGAATAAACATGGAGCAAAGGTCTTGCTCCTAGTTAGCTGCCATCTCGCACCAGGCAGTCCGGCGAGCTACCGTAAATTCTCGGCTTCCTTAAAGATTTTACACATTGGACCTTTAATTATCAGCGGATGTTTTTGACTGGAGCTACTCAGTAAACCATACACATCCCTCTCCCTCGAACCTCATCAAATACAACATAATCCAACAAGTGCTGACCTGCACATTCAACATGCTGTGAAATAATAATCTATATGATTACTAATGTATCATTAGGACACATGAAGCAAATTTTTTTTAAAAAGTGGGTGGAGTAACAAGGTGCCACCTCAAACAGTGCCGTGGTTACTTAATGGGTTTCCGAGGCGAAAAAAATGACACACCGGCTTCTTCTCAACAAACAAACATAATATTTTAATGACAGAGGTAGCTGCACTAAACATGGGCTGTTGAAATCGGCGCGCCCAGCAGGTGCATCTGGACTGTCGTTCTAACTAAGCGTTTGCCTTCGAAACAGCTCTGTCTCGTAATACTGCATTATTATTTGATGGCGTGGTGATCGTGCAGGTCACGACTGGTCCACAAGTGTGGTTTTGAGTTGTTGCATTGTGTATTTGGTGAGTTTTGAGGGAGGGAAACTGAAACTGTTCACCTCCATCTTGTTTGTCCAGGATCTCAAAACGACGGAATTGGACCTGCTCAGATAAGTGTAGGTATTATGGCCTGCACATAGCTCTCCTGCTGAATAACAATTGTTTGTTGCCTTCCCTGTTTCGCCCACCGAGGAAACGTCTGAATTCCATACATTCACGGCTGACACCGGCCTTGACCTGTGGATTTAATCAAGTCTATTCTTTTTCTCAAAGCTCTTTGAGGCAGATGAAGTTTGTCAACAGCGACGTGCAATTTACTAACCCGTATGTATCAAACCGTACAGCCGCGTCGGCCGCTATCGGCCTGTTTGTGTTTAAAGTCTTGTCCCGATGTAATATTGATGGAGTCTCCCGGCAGCGGAGACCCAGGCTCAGGTTCATCTTTTATTCATCGGCCAACCTGCTGCACTCCTTGGATGTTGACGTTCGGCTGCATTTTCAGGCGCTTCAAGTCGATGGAGTGAAGGAACGTGTGTAACGGTCCACGATGCATGTCGTGAAAGGTGCTTTTCAACTCGTGAAAACGTAAAACCACCCGGATTTTTTTTAAACCCATTCCGTCTTGGAAAGGAAACAGAAAATGAACCCGGCGCTCGGTCGGATTGTCTCGCTTGATTGCCGACGTGATTGGCAGAGAATCTCAACGCGGCTGTGAAAAGCACTTCGCAAGGAGGGAAAGGACGGAGGCGTTCTTCTCCCCTCCTCCCCTCCGGATGTCAGGATTGGACTCGGTGCACTCAATAGGAGAGCGTTCACGGTGATTTTCAAAGATGCCGGCTGCTCATCCGGAGAACATCTCCCTCTCGATGATTGAGCGTCGAGCTTTTTGCCTGCGTGGAGGGATGAGGAGTGCCGACGACGAGCAAAAGTGCCTGCTGCCTGGCGGCTAAATTAGCATTAGCTGATGAGCGCGGCGAGCAGCTCCGTGGACCCTCATCACGTACGACAGCACTTTGAGAAGCCTGCCGCTGATTGGTTCCACCCTCTTGTGCTGTGCTGGCATGCACGCACTGAAGTACGCAACACGCTGGTCACTGCAACTGTCACCTTGTTATTTGTTGCAAGGAACATTTCACTGGAAGATGTCTTGATGAGGTTGTGCATGTATTTGTGAGTTTGACCACCAATTGTTGGATAGACTTAAAATTCAGATCCTTTGCTGGAAGTTTTTAAAAAAAAAGAAAATAGTACCGGTACACTGCAGTATATTCTGAGATAGATGTAGTCATGCAAATCATTGTCAGTCTTTGGTGTCACAGTTTTAGTTTCTGACTTTCTCTTGCAAACACATTAAAGTGAAGGACTTGAAGATCAAAGATTGAGTTCCATCTCAGTACTGCGTGGTGTATAAACTGTATTTCTACTGCTTGTGTGCCCGGATAGAGTGGTGACAAAAATGTTCCTGCGACAGCCAAATCTGAATCATTCTTATGTCTCCATGTGTAATTTCTTTTAATGCAGTTGCCTAAAAGCTACCCGCTCCCTCCTGCATGTGCGCGCTGGTCCATCCAGGTCCAACCTGGGTGTTTCCCCCGGTACGCACGTCAAGGGAAATAACAGTCGAGTTTAATTCGCATTTGTTTGCGTGTGTGTGCTGCAGCCACACCTATTGGAACACAGAAAAGGGCTTTCCACAAATATCCCATGGTAAAATTTGATTTTTTTTTTCAAGGTGTCTGGAAACTTTTCGTAGTCCTTCAAAGCATTTCACTGAGCTTCTTCTCTGTAAATTTCTCAATCTAAATCTCAAGCTTCTCTCATTTGGATGCAGCACCCCAGCGAGATTATCAGTCCAACTTGCATGTCGAGAGCCTTCGGGGCTGAATCAGAGCAGTTAAGACTGAAATGTCACTGGCGTCGCCGTCATTCATTCTCGGCACAGAAGGAGCCGTTCCACCGCTCCCGATCACTAATTGCGACGCTTTCAACTAAAAAAAAAAAAAAGAAGAAGAAGAAAAAAAAAGGATGAGAACGGAATGTAATCTCCCTGAGTCGCGGGGGGAACAGTGTCGGCCTTTTTTGTTGTTCTTCCCAACCGTGGCTTCTCAGTTTTTGTTCTGTCTGTCAGCTATAAAATAATCAACAGTCCGACTGCCGGCGTGCAGCTGCAAATCAAAAGTTTTCTTTGGGTTTCCAGCCACTGGTCGGAGTGGTGCCACCCGTCATTTCTTCCCCTCTCACTGACTGGAGGTGAGTGAACGCTGTGAGCGCAAGTCTTCCAGCTGGTACAGGACGCTTCACCAAAAGTGAAGTTCCCGCTGGGGGAAGCTGCTTCTCTGCTGGTCAGGCTCAGCGTCAGAGTGTTTGTTGACACAGAGTGATGGATGGTTGGAAGAAGACACAGGAGCCAGGGTGAGGTGTTGTCTCTGTGGGTGTATCAGCGCCTCCACTGGGCTGATGTGTTTTTGTTGTTATCGGCAGCGGTGGCGGCCCTGGGGCCTCCACCACTTGTTAGGCGTGCTCGGGAGCCCCTCACAAGGTCGTAATTCCCGCTAAACGCCGGCTTTAAGGGGCTTTAGGCTTTTTCGGCGGGATCGCGTGGCATCGACGCGTTCCGGTTCTCTCATGAATGAGCTCTTTTGTCGCGCAGCTGCGCTGCGTTTTGCCAGTGGAGGCGCCTGTTCAAGGCTGGGAACTCCCCTCCGCCCCCTCCTCCCAGAGTCCCTGCCGGCTTGAGTGACACTTTGCAATATTTGGTCTTGTTGACCTGTTGATCCGGGGGCTGTTGCTCAGACGTAGCTGTGGAGTCGTGTTTGTGTTCGTTGACAGGGTCGAGGAGGTGAGTCAGACCACCTCCCCCTCGGCTGGAAATTGCTCCATTTCCCACAAGTGTGCGTCTGAATTGGCCTCAATTGTCTCTCTGACACTGCAATGCATACTCGCCAAGAGAGTCAACTGCAACATTCAGTTCAATTTTTTTGTCCTTAATTGACAGTGCATGCAAGTTTTGCCCACAGTGTTCATCTTCATACTAGTAAAAATTAGGCAAGTTCATGTTTTCTTCATTTTCAACCACATTACATACAAACTCTGCAGCTGTGACTGCCGCATTATATATGATGCATGGTTTCAGATTGTTCAGCAGAAAACTAAATAATAGATGGCGGCGCAAAACCACACATCAGAAAGCCAAAACCAGAAGATCTGCACCTTACAATTCACTTTAGTATTCTGTAAATACTTAATGTGTTTTCCACTGGTTGTCGAATTTCTTTCTGGATTAACACAGAATTCCGTAATTACATTAAAAAAAAAAAAAAAAAAGTCGCCTTGGACAAGTTGTCACCACATTACGTGGTCAACTTCGTCGAATCAGCCGCACACTGCTACCCACCTCATGGATTTTCAAAGGCAGCACTCCAGCAGCAGCACGTTAATTTGCTTTTATGCTTGTGCATGAAGAGATGGTTTGCACTGCAATTGATACGGATTAACCATGGTTTCAAGTAAGGGTGGGGGATCCATTCATGTAAGAATCGCGATTCTATTTATCGTAAACGAGTCTGGATCGAGTTGTAAATTTTGAATATCAATGTTACGGTTGTCCACCTCAACCTTTGTTTATTTCCGCCATTCTTATTTTTGTAATAAATAGCTTTAGTTAAACCACGTTACACCTGGTTTTATGTTACTTCTCTTTCCCCTCACGAGCTGGTTGTAACAATCAATTTATATTAACTTCTCCTCTGAACATCTACATGCCCTCGCAGACATTGCTCTTCGTGGGTCCAGGTAAACCTGACCGGCCACAACCCCCCTGCTCTCCGCAGAGCGCGCCATGCTGCCAGAGCAACGTGCTTATCGTTAGCTTGGTTAGCATGAATGGCTCAGCTAGCCTACGTTTATTTAGTCACTTTATTTGCTGAGGTTTTACTGTTTAATATATCTTGGAACTTGTTCGTGTAGTCACTAAGAATTTAGACATAGGAAAAAAAGCTATGTATTTAAAAGTACCATAAACTCTAATTTGTTATTTGTTTTCAATTTCATAGGTGTAACCTTCTGGGAGAAAGGAACAGCTAGCCTAATGTTTTATTTTGTGTAATTTTATTTCTGTTACAACATTTTTTGTGGACAACATAGTATATAAACAGGAAAAAGGTTTTGCCAATGGAATCCATTGATAAAATTATCAGATTTAAAATTTACATCATATACAAACTTCATTATGATTCAATGCAATAATGTGCCTCTTTGTTAATACACTATGTACTGTATCAATTCTTGAATGGAGAATCTTTTGATCTTGAGAACAATTTATATCAAAAGTCGATTTCAAATTCCAATTGTGCCCTCAATAATCACAATCACGAGCCTAACCCAAAGATTCACATCCCTACTTTCTAGGTACACGTTCACTGCTCAACCTTGGAGCCATGGTATCACCCTAACCTAGCATTTCTTCCAACCCTCCCCAGACATAGCTGTGGTGGAGATGACCGACGCCTTTCGCCAGCTCTCCCTCTTCTACCACCTGGGGGTCAGAGAGAGCTTCAGCATGGCCAACAACATCATCCTGTACTGCGACACTAACTCCGACTCCCTCCAGTCCCTGCAGGTAAGCCAGCCGGCCCTCCTGCCCTTAACGAGACTGAACTGACAAGATGTAAACTGCTACAATGCAGCAACTTAAAGTAAAACGTAAGTGACGAGGAAAAACTGTGCCAGCTGAATCAGCGCTCACATTCAGAGGCATGGAAGTTTAAAACATTGATCTTTAAAAAAAAAAAAAGAAAAGAAAAAAAAGAAAAACCCCAAACTGCTGCTCCAGGTGACCCAAAGCATTGGAACACTGCCTGCCTTTATTCCCTGCACTGCGGCCGTTCTGTACAATCTGCTGCGGTTCCATTAAAGTGGGCAAATTCTTAACTCGACCCCCCTCCCCGCTCTTATTAAAGAGGTGAGAAATGAGTTGACGGAGCCGACCCCCAACCTCCTCCAGTCCTCTCCTTGTGCTCTGTCCTGGTGCCAGTCCTGCTGACTCTGCGGTCGCCTAACTGCACCTCACTCGGCCCCACAGCCCTTCCCTCCCGGCTGTGTTTCCCTTTTGATCTCTCATTGAGCAGCACTAGTTTCCCCTTTTTACTGCCTGAGACTCGCGCGTGCACTCGTGGCGGTGCGCAACCGCGGTCAAAAGTCTTATTACCTGGATTTAACACAATGACAGGTATATTATCTGAAGAAAAAAAAAGCAAAAATACTTGCTTGCACGTATATTGAGAAGCTTCTTTTGAATGAATGCATTTCCTGAAACCACTGCTTAGCAGAAGCTTTTTCTGATAAAATTGCTGCAGCTGCGCTGTCGTCCTTTCAGTTGTCCATCATCATATCCATCGCTCAGTTTGAGCCATTCTGCACAAATGCATTGTTGAAAGCCAAGGCTGCCTGCGTGGATATTATGTGGTCCGGGAAGAAGAAGAAGAAGAAGAAGAAGAAGGAAAAAAAAAACTGCCGACGCAATTTCCTTGGAGTCATAAAGTGGGAAAGTGAGACGAGGTCCCGGCTGGGTGGTTATCTAGAAAGCCTCTAATGACCGTTTACTGGACCAATAAAGTAGACCAGCCTCTTTGGAGGCAGGAAATAGGTTTTTTTTTTTTCGTTTCTTCCTGTAGCATTTAGTGTTTTTTTTTTTTTTTCTTTCTTGAAACCGCAATTATCAGCACGCTTTTAAAATAACTGCTTCTTACACGTTGGGTTGAATCAGCCCTGCAGGTGACAGGAGAGCGAAGAGAGAGGTCAAGCAAACCGACGCTCGTTGTCACAGTTTTCCAAGCTGCTGGCGCTGCTTTGCACGTTTCGCAGCAAGCGAAGGGGTCGTTCGACGGGCGCGCCGACCTCGACGAAAGCGCGGCTGGACTCGCACGTCCAGACGTGGGCAGCTGTGAGAGTGCGGCGGACGGAGGGAGGCCTCCGCCGCCGGCTTCAGCTAACAGGTTGCACAGCGTGCTGATCTCACCTAGACAGGAATCATTCATCGTCGGCCTGCGTCATTCGCATTCAGCGGTTTCCTTTGTAACCAAAAACCCCTATCGTGTCAAATGTGCCCCCGTCACTGCACCGTCTGACTTTTCCCACCTTTGACGAGATGTCCCTGCGTCCAAGGCTGTGCTTGTCATTTGATCCTTTATCCATTCAGGAAAACGGCAGTGCCTTTTTTTTTTCTTTTTCTTTTTTTATAATAATAAAAGAGCTGCACCTGGATCACTGCGTTGTCGGTCAAATCACTAATTGTGCCTACTTGTGTCTTTGTCTTTCAGGAGATCATTTGCCAGAAAAACACTGTAAGTGCACAAAGCATTTCTTTTTATGTCTTTTTTCTACTTCTTCTTTCGTCCCCTCCCCCTCTTTTGCTTTTCACGCATTTCTCACCCGTTGCTCGCACGTCGTGCGCAGACAATATGCTTTTTTTTTTTTTCTCGCAACTTGCACGTCGCAGCTTCTAACTAACACCTTCTGCTTTCCGCGCCTCGCCGCTGATTTCCTTTCCTGCGGCTCTCTGCCATTGTAAATGCCGTTCTTGTAAAGATGTAAAAGAAATATGCATATAGATTTTTACTCCTTAGTTATGAGGACTTTCTTTTTCCTCCTTTCTCAGCTGACATCCCTCATGAATTACAGCCACCACACAGACTTGGTCTGCATAGAAAGGTGGCAGCCTAATATTTTACTTGAATTATCGTTCTTCCTGACTCGCACTTAAGTTAGAAAAAAAGAAGGGGGTGAGAACATCATGTACTAAGGAAGAAGTGGCTCTAGTCTGTGTTTGAAAACCACGGTTTGTTCACCAGCTCCCTGTGGTTCCTGTGACATCAGAAAATATAGATTTTATTTCAACTGGTGGCACAAGATTTTGAGATACGTCAACAGATTTATTTTGCTGGGATTCTTTTCAAGAATACAAACCAGTGCACACAAAGGAACAAACCCCCAAAAAATTATGATGGTGCTTCTTACCCAAGAAAAGGGGGAATCGGGATTGGGCCTCAATGGTTGCATTACTTTTCTTGAGCACAGAATAGAATAGAAAGAATAGAATACCTTTATTTATCCCACACTTTGATGAATTTGCATAATTAAGCAACATATAGTGCAAAGACAAAAAAAAATAATTAAAATATATATACATACGTGTTTATAATGTAAAAAAGGAAAAACAAGATATTGACATGTTATCGACAATTATTGGATGATTTACAAATTATATACATAGCATTGAAATTAGGGATGAATTGATACCTCCTTTTGATTTGCGATACCGAGACTTTACCTTGAATATCTGCCAATACCGGTACCATCTTACCTCCTAAACCTCTTTAGAATACCTTATTTGCAGGGTACATTTGTTCAGGATAACCATTTCAAAAGCATCAACATTAGGATGATTAGAGGTGTTGTGAACTGCTGTGGGATTGGATCGGAAAGTTTCTTCTGTACATTCAGATATCCGTAATCCATATCCGTACTGTAATCTCGTCCAGTATCGGACCAATACCGTTACCGATTCCCAATATCAGTTTGGCGCATCTCTAATTGAAATATACATAAGTGTTGAGGTGAATAAAAAATAAATGTTAAGAGTGCAGTCATACAGCCATTATAGGTCCAGGTTTCTGCACACCTGCACATGCCAGGGCTAAAAGGTCACAAAGGATTAATTCTGGGGTTCAGTCCGAACATGGTGAGCCACGTTGACGCTGGTGTGATTGAGGTGGAAGATCAGCAGCAGCAGCAGCAGCAGGGCTGCTTGTTGTGAGGAGCGAGATGAGAAGCTCAGCCGACTTAAGTGGCTTTTCAGAGCGGAGGCAAGCGGCCCTGCGCCGCGTGGAATCTGCCGACCTCTGCCACCGACGCCCAAGAGCTGATTATCGTTGGCCGCCCGGGCGTCTAATCTTCCCTCGTGCACTTAGCGCCTTTTGTTCCAACGCTCTTTGTGTTGCCTCTGCGGGCCACTTAACCGACTGCGCTTTTACATCAGTCAATTGTGCTGCTGTTGAAGAGAAACTTCTGAGCGATGCAACTCTCTTAACACCTCTCGTGACTGATGTCTGTTATGAATTCATAAAACAAAACAGACGTACAATTCAACTCACGGGACCTTGTTCTTTTTGATTGGTTGAGAAATTCTTTACATCAGCAGTCGCCAGCCTTTTTTGCGCCACAGACCGGTTTAATGTCAGGCAGTATTTTCAGGGACCGGCCTTTACGGTGTGCTGGTTAAATACAACAAAAGAAGATGATATGGCCGGCGTTAAAACTGCAGTATTTTCTAATTATAATAAACGTGAAGGCACTGTGTTCTTGTTGTCGTGATGTTCTTGTTTACATCATGACAACAACATTTCAAAATACTCTAAATGCTTGTTATTTATGCAGGGTGCTTGGTCCCCAAGTGCCGAAGCAATTTTGAAGTCTTCATTAAGTCATTATAGACCCGGGTGGCCGCATATTATAAAGGGTGGGCTTAGTGCGTGGGGGTCTCCTGTCGAGATCAAATCCGTGTTTTAAGGCAGACCAGTGGTAAGTCATGGGTTCTCCTCTTGTCTCCTCATTGGGCCTTTTCCCCTTTGCAAAGAAACTTTCCAAAGACTTTTTTTCCACTCATTTTTTCAAAATAAAACATTGTTCAGACTCTGATAATAAATAAAACGGAAGTAATATAAGTTCTTTATTCTTTCTGTGCAAAAAAACCAAATGACCCACAGACCGGGGGTTGAAGACCACTGCTTTGCGTAGCCTAGCCGCCATTAATCGCTATCAATTCGCTCAATGGAGACTCCTCGCTTGGCAGGCCTTTGCAACATCTGTGCTTTCCCCGTATACCTACTTCTTGAATGCCATGTCTTTGTGCACAATACAGTGCTCAAAGGCACACAGGTAGGTTTAGCTCCCAAGCGTGTTATCTACCCAAACTGCCCTTGTGGTGAAGAGTTGCGCTGCAGTTTTGCATAAGAAAAGAAGCTTCCTCCATGATTACACCAGAAAAGCAAACGCATCGTCATTTTTTATAAAGCACTCCGTCTTAATGTAATTGGCTTTTACATTTCCTTTTCTAATGACTACACCACACCGTCTTGGCACCATTTTTTCCCGTGGGCGTAAACCACCGGCAATTTCCTCCGTCAGCCTGCAGTCAAAGTAATTCAGCGACTCGACGAGAACTCTATAAAAAAGCCAAATGAAGCCCCGTCCAGTCTGGTTAAAAGGGGCAAATACCACAAATCATGCAGTACCCAGACGTGCATGTGGTGGCGCTCTTACTGTGCACGCGCTGCACAGTGTGGCTGCATCCACTGCTTGTGTCACAGATTTGCGTGTCCTGTTACTGCGATTGTGCGCACATTTCCCCTGGTGTGCATACGTGCACGTTCACGCACGTTCAAACTGCCGTTTCCTGGAGCTCGCAGGGAAGAAAAAATAAAAGCAGCTTTTTGCAGTGAACAAGCAGCTGCACGTGCCTCCGTTTAAGGCAAATGAACTGCCACGCCGATCCGATAGGTCCCTGCTGGGTGTCCAAACGATGGACCGTCAGTGTGGCTGAGAAGCCGGGTGACTCATTGGCCAGGATGACCTCTCCCACTCAAGTCACATTTATGGAAATCACACCGGCACGTGCTTCTGTCCGTCGCAGAATAAAACGAGCAGACAAACCTGCCGTCTGAACGTCAGCTTTGGGTGTCGACTCAACACACGACCGGTGAAGGTCACGAGCTGGGGTCGTGCGGGAGGGAAGTGCTCACGTGTGGGTGGCTAAAAGTGCCAAAATTAAATAAATATGTTGTAAATGAGTTAATTAAATGTGTAATTGATTAATGAAATGTATCATTTATTACAATTTATGTTAAAAAAAAAAACAAAAAACTACCTAATTTTTTAGGTCACTGAGTCATTTCTGCATTGAACTCCATTCTAACCATTCATTCATTCATTAATTTTCCATACCCGCTTCTTCCTGAGATCAGGGTCACGGGGGTCTGCTGGAGCCTCTCCCAGCTGCCATAGGGCGAAGGCAGGGTGACACCCTGGACAAGTCGCCAGTTCATCACAGGGCCACTTAGAGACTCGCACTCACATGCACACCTACGGACAATTTAGAATGTTCAATTGACCTCACATGCATGTTTTTGGACTGTGGGAGGAAGCCAGAGAACCTGGAGAGAACCCACGCAGACACAGGGAGAACATGCAAACTCCACACAGAAAGGTCCCAGGCCCGGGCCCGGAATCGAACCCACGACGACTTGCTGTGAGGCGGCACACGCAACTAAGTGTGATTATAATGCAAAGCTTTGTTTTCGGAAATGTTTACATTTTTTTATCGCAAATTTAAAACATTGAACTTTTGTAATGACGGCCGCATATTATAATAATAATAATAATAATAATAATAATAATAGTGAGCAAATTTAAAACATTGAACTTTTGTAATGACGGCCGCATATTAGATTGAATTACACATTCAAGGCAAGAACTGCCGCATCCTGACTGATTTTCCTGCACTAGTAATGTTCTAAGAGCATTCCAGTAGATTATTTCATGAAGCTGGTTATCATGGAGTTCAATGCAGAAATGAGGGCCTGACCCCAAACTTTTGAACGCTAATGTATATAATTACTGTAGAATGTATTTAATTATTCCATGCTCCTGTGTTGTGGCACTTAATGATTTTTTTTTTTCTGCTGAACTCGCCCATCAAAGTAAGAGGGTGGGGCAAATGTAGTCTGATCCACTGCTTTGGTCTGAAGTCTTTCCAAACATACACAAGTAGAAGAAGAAGAAGTTGTCGTCGTTAAAAAAAAAAAAAAGCCATTCATGTCACATTTCTTGGGAGTTGGCCAGCGATATTTTTGACCTTGCAGAGTTTGAATATGTTCAGTAGCTCTGCATCAGTCCATTATCTGGAAGCAATATTCTGTGACTTGATGTGCAGGGCGACCAATCAGGTGTTCGGATCCACCTTCCAACTTTGATGGTGAGTTTGACAGATAAAATAGAAGACGTCACAAAATGATGACATGTTTTTGTACATAAAATGAAGCGATATTCCAATGAATTAATGATACATGTAACTAACTAATTATTTTATGATCTATCCATTTAATTTTGGCACTTTCAGTCCTCCACACTCACCAGCCGATGGTTTTTGCTGCTTCACGGCTTCACCCTCCTTTCACTTCCCTTTTTTTTCACCCCTGGCAGCGATAGAGAGCAGCTTTCTCTCGCTCTCGACTCGACAAGGCGGCTGCACAACCTGAAACGGCGCTAGAATAATGTTCAAGCCGTCAGGATGCAGCTGGGTAACAGCCCAACCGCCCTCGGAACGCTCCTCTCGCGCTGTGCTGTGTGTGCGCCGCCGCACATCTGACACTCTGGGAATAGCTCCCCTTGAAAGAGGCCGCCGCCGCGTCTCGTCTCTTCAGGACGTCGGCGTCTTTCTCTCTTTTCATCCCCGTCTTTTGCACGAAACGCAGCGCAGCAGTTTCCTTATTTGCTCAGCGCTGGCGTGCACGTGGCAGTAAGGGTGCAGGTGCCATTTTTACTTGTGCAAATTTGTCGCTCTGTCACGACTTTTTCGTTCCCCGGGCTTTTTTTTTTTTTCTTGCATTCGCAGGAGAAACAAATGTTTTGATCAATGTTTTCATCAGTTGAATGCTTTTGTTCCTCCGCGCTAATATAGCCTATGCACGGACAAAGTGGCAACAGTTTGCATGCATGAAATAAAAGGCTGCGCTGCGCACGTTGACACTTGCACAAGGCCTTGCACGATGATACTGGATCCTGATACTGGAGCTCAAAGGAACAAATATGCAAATAAAAGATAAGCATTATGTTTGGTTTTGGGGTCTGTACTGGAGCCACACTGGATGCAAAGTTGCATTCAAAGCAGTTTATTTCTGCCTTTTCTTAAGTTGCAGGATCTGCTGAATGCCAAATAATTTATGCCAAATGGTTCTCAAGAAAATACCTTTTTCTGTCAAGTAAAGTGTTAAATGATTCAAATAATATGAAACAAACTTCAAATTAAATTCACAATAAACATCTTTAAATTAATCAATGTAATGCTAATGAAAAGAATGACACTGAACTTACATTGAACAAACAAAAGACATTTCCTTAGCATGTTTGTAGTTTCTAACATAGTATCTGTAGTGACTGAACTGTAGTGTTTGTTTGACCGCTTCCACAAGCCAATGGTGTTGAGGGGAACTACTTCATCGCAGCTGTCGGCTGTTCACTGAAGACAGCGGCGTAGCGAGGCTGCTGCCTGTGCAGGCAGATCACAGCCAGAGGCTCGTGCGAAAAAAAAACTCCAAAAAAACAAAAACCATCTCGGAGGGGAAACACTTCAGACTTCCTCCAGCAAAACCGCTTCCTCCCTTTTAATAAAATTGAGGTTTCACCATTTGCAGCAGCTGCAAAATGCAAGATTTAAAAAGTGAGGCTGAATTCTCAACGTTAGGAACAGGCTGTTTGCAGTTTACTGGGGTCGGTCAGTATTTCTGTGACCCACCTCTAGGGCTGCACCATTAATCGTAAAAAAAATAAAATTGCAGTCTTGATTCGTACTTTGCGGCCATCTCAGTTCTGAACAGTGACGATTCTGACACGTTTTCTTCATTCGGGACATCGGCTGCAAGAAAAGAAGCGCTTCCATTTTTTCCTGCAACATTTTCATTCAGGACACCAACAAGCGCTCCTATATTACAACACAACAATGTGCCACGTGATGCAGAACATAAGTCTGTAAACGTGTGAAAATGCTTTGAACGGAAGACTTGTTCAGCCAAGTGTACGACCAACAAAAAAAAACCCACTGTCCTTGAGACGGAAAAGGGATTCAGTTTCAGAGAAGACAACCCAAGTCAAAAGAACGTTGCACGCAAAGATTGTTTCAGCTTAATCGCAGCACCGCGAGGAAATGCTACAAATGTATAGTTGTACCACCTCCAAACATTGCCACAGTGCACAATTTGACAAAGCTTTAAAGACTCGCTGAAGTCTGAAAATGTTGACCGATTCAGAGAAAGAACAGATTTATTCTACTTCGGTGTACGTTAAGGAAGCTTGACGACCTCTCTCCTCATCTTTTTTTTTCTTTTTTTTTTGTTTTTGGTTCTTTTTTACTGTCAGATGTTGCAGTTACGACTGTTCTTTTCGATGACCAGAGTTCATGTGCCAATCTTGCACGAAGTACAATTACGTTATGTGTCCTATTCTTTTGTTACGGACTAATATAGAAAATATATAGAACCGTGATCTCAATTCTAAACAATTTTTTTATTTTTTTATTTTTTTTTTTTTTAACCTAACCAACTGAGTTTGCAGTAGATGATAAACAACTCGCTTTCTAAACTGCAAATGCACGCACGAGTCCTCTTTTTTTCTCAACCGTCCCGTCTCCTCCGTCCACAGACCTGCTCGGCTAACTACAACTTCATCCCCTACATGGTGACGCCCCACAACAAGGTGTACTGCTGCGAGAGCAGCCTGATGAAGGGCCTGACCGAGCTGATGCAGCCCAGCTTTGAGATGCTGCTGGGCCCCATCTGCATGCCGCTGCTCGACCGCTTCATCCAGCTGCTCAAGGTGTCGCAGGCCAGCTCGCAGTAAGTAGTCTGCAGTGCTTCAGTCTCACACACGCACATACACAGACGCGGAGCGATTTTTGCCAGAATGATTTGGGCCCCAAAAGCGGTGAGGTTGTGTTAGCGTGTCTTGGTTTTTTGTCACTACTTTGTGATTATACCTGGAAAAAGTAAAATTGCCAATGTTTTTATACAATTTTAACTAAATAGCCAGCATACACCATGGCAGTTCTACAAAAACTGTGTTACATATGGAGCTAACACAGCCAACTGTCATGATAATACAGTGGTAGAAAAAAATATGGGAACATCTTTTGCATTTGTGATGCTGTAAGTATCAGCCTTGAATTTCCAAGTGCAGTCACCAACATTTATCCACATGTTGCATGTTCACTGTTCCATCCAGCTTGAAAGTCACTATCCCTTGCAAAACAAGTACAAGAACCGGAATAATTCTTGTCATATTTTAATATACCGCCTAATAATAAACAACTAAAATATTTCCTTTGTCTGTGCGCTTCTGATGCTGCCAAAACTTTTGAAACACAAAAATATCATCTCGCAAATATTTAATGACAATTATTGGGATTGAGTTTGAAGTATTAAGGGTGTCCAAAAACTTTTTTCCCACTCTTATAGATATCTACAGAACCCTTATGTATCATTTTATACTTGGCTGTGCATTAGTGTTGATCTTTTACGGCTCACAGAGAAGCTTATGCATTGAATGTAGCTACTTTAGCCTTTAGCTTTAGCAATGTCCTGGTCCTGCTTCTGCATATTTCAAACAGAAACTCCTCATACACTGTCCACGAAAATTCACTCTAATAAATGAGAGCCTAATAACTCACTGAAGTATTCACCCTTTCAAAATGAGGCAAAATGTGATAAATCAGGAGGGGGAAAAAAAACACATTTCCGTAAGCCTCATCTTAATGAATTCTTTCTGCTCTACGGGACTGAACAGAGGAAGCAGGACGATTTTATTTAAGATTGGACTTGGGCATTTAAGCCATTTAACTGACAAAGGAAACCTTTTCATACGAGAGAAAGGGACTTATTTGAAGATACCAAAGGGTACGTCATCCATTCAAAGCGTTCTTGCTAACTAACAAAGTACGCTGGGCTTCATATCCGTCATGTTCGCGCATCGCAACAACTGAGAGAATTGCACCGCGTAATTCCCCCGTATTTTACCATGCAGTTGAAATTTCTATCTCATTGAAATGATATGAATAATGGCCTCCTCAGTTGCATGAGCAGTGTTCTAGTGTCTCCTGCCAGCAGCCAACGGCAAGAGGCTGTTCGCTGCGGCTCGGCTCCAGGAAGTGTGACTCAGGCTTCTAACAGCCAGGAAAGATAAAATGTGGGCACTTTCATTTCACCCCGAGAGCGAGTGTGTAAGCAGAAGTGTTTTCAGCGCGGCCATCGATGGATTTTCAGCCGAGGTCCGGATCTGCGGTGATGGAGGAGAGTCGTGCCGTTTATACGAAGATATATAAATAAATATGTCCGGTAATGGCTCTGGCTCCAGTGAGATTAAGTGGAAGCACATTTTACCTGCAG
The DNA here is from genome assembly GCA_009823395.1 of Thamnaconus septentrionalis. Lineage (NCBI taxonomy): Eukaryota > Metazoa > Chordata > Actinopteri > Tetraodontiformes > Monacanthidae > Thamnaconus > Thamnaconus septentrionalis. Next base: position 15,290,796 of record CM020519.1, read on the forward strand.
CGTTTTTGCAAAAACCTGTGCGTACACGGCTAAAGACATTTGGAGAGAGCATGAGTTTTTTTTGTTTTTTTTTTGCAGGATTGTAACCTTTTGCTTGGATAAACTAAATATATGGCTCCTAGACAGTGGCACAGGAGGCAGAGCTGGAGGTTGCAGAGGTTAAAATGTTGGGCCTGACCAGGATGTGACAGGATCAGGAAGGAGTTCATCTAAGGGACAGCGGGAGCATGTTAGATGTTTTCGAGGTAAAGCCAGAGAGGCCAGACTGAGATGGTCTGCGGGAGACAGTGAATATATCAGTGGAAGGATGCGGAGGTTGGAGCCAGGAGACCAGGAGACCTGGAGGAAGAGCAGGGAGGAGATTTGTGGTTGTTGTGAAAGACAAAGGGAACAGAACAGCCCAAAGGCCAATCAGAAGCTCTGATATACTTGAAGGTCCAGTGTGTAAAATTTGGCTTGATTTATGATTTTTATATTGGTAAAGGCTTAACATACTGCAAATAAATACATTTAAAAAGTTTATACTGACAGAACAATTAAAAAATTAAAGCTGCAAGCAGCGTTTCCGGGACTGAGCCTAAGTGGCGGCCGCCTGCCGACGACGTCAATTAAAAATAATTTTGGTTTTCCTACCCTTAGAACGGTGCTCATATAAGAACATACACAGAGCAGCAAGGGTCTTGCTCCTAGTTTGCTGCCATCTTGCACCACCATTTTTTTAAACAAGCCTGCCTGACAGTGGCCGAAATACGAAACACGCTGTTCATGCAGGCTTCCTTAGAAGAAATTACACAGTGCACCTTTAATATCAGTTGGAGGTGACTCGAATTTGTGGCTGCAAAAGCACTTCAAAGCCACTTTAAAATTCAACCAGTTTTGAAAGTTGTAAACATTTCACTCAACGTCAGTTTTGTTAGTTAAATATAGCCGCAACTGCAAAAATGTCTGCCAAGGTGGTAGGTAGTCTATCGTTGTCATCCATCTCTATCCATCCATCCATCCATCGAGTCAGTACAATTCAATTTGTGACTGAGACCTCTGCCGTCTCGCCCCTTTCGCAGCCAGTACTTCCGGGAGACGATCCTGAACGAAATCCGCAAAGCCCGGGAGCTCTACACGGGCATGGAGCTGGCCGCCGAGCTGAGCCGCATCCAGCAGCGGCTGGACAACGTGGAGTGCCTCTCGGTCGACATCGTCATCAACCTGCTGCTGACCTACAGGGACATCCAGGTACACCTGCACTGCCTGCCGCAGCGTCGAATGGGTTGAATCATTTTTTTGTGCGCGAGAAGTTTTGCTTACTACACCAAATGAACTGGAGAAATAAAGCTCATTCTTAAAAACATTGTTAGAATGTTGTTTTTTTGTCTGGATAGATATTAAAGGTCAAGTGTGTAAAATTCTGCTTGATTTATATTATATATTATATGTTTATAAGCTTAATATACTGCCCATAGATACATTCATAACAGTGTATACTTGCAATACAATAAAAGTTATTTGGTTTTCCCGGCCTTAAAATGGTTCTCATATATATATATATATATGAGAATATACATAGACCAAGGGTCCAAGTTAGCTGCCTTCTTGCATTGTCATATTTCTAAGGAAGCCTGCCGTTTTCTTTCAGAGAAGTATCTTAAAGGTTCAGTGTGTAATATTTGGCCTGGTTTTAACATTTTTACATTGGGAAAAGCTTAATATACTGCCCATAAATACATTAATAACAGTGGATACTCGCTGTACAATATATGTAATTTGGTTTTTCTACTCTTGAAATGGTTCTCGTTTAGGTATAAGTATATACATACTGGATATCAAGGATCTTGCTCCCAGTTAGTCGCACCGCCATATTTCTAAGGAAGCGTGGCGTGGACAATCCAGCCCACCTGACAGCACGTTTCGTAATTATGGTGAACGAAGAAGGTGGACTAGGTATTCAGGTTTTGGGTGCGCAGGCCACCGTAGCTCACTGGCAAGCTCAGGAGGGGGCAGTGAAAGACGCTGCAATCTGAAAATGTAACCGTTTCTTCTGCAAGATCTCCAAATATTACACACTTAACCTTTAACCTACCAGATGTTCTAAAAGTCAAGCTGCATTCAATTCAAACCCGCTTGATCTCACAGGCAAAAAATAACACTGCCAGGCTCACGTGGTAAACAACGAGTTTGCTCAAAGTGGACGTACAACAGGACAGACAATCATGTCCCCGACCTTGAGCGTCCGCCCGTCTCAAACATTACTTACTCCCTCCACTCCACTGCCACGGCACTCGGCCGTCCGAATTCTCCCACTCAGCACAAGTAGCTCTCGATCCTCATAAATGATTCATTTGAACAACAGGCATCAAGGACGGCGTGAATTATTTAGCGCTCCTTGGGTATAGTTACTATGTGGACAGATAGCATAAACATTCTTTGTGAGAGTTGCGGGATCGGGTGGGGGTGGGACGGGGGGTTGGGGTTGGCAGCCAGGGGTGTGCTCGCTGCCCGGTGACAGAGTTCTGGTTTTGTCATCTAGGATTACGAGTCCATCGTGAAGCTGGTGGAGACTCTGGAGAAGCTCCCGACCTTTGACCCCGTGGCTCACCCCCACGTAAAGTTCCACTACGCCTTTGCCCTGAACCGGTAAGTCGGGCTCGCGACTTAAGTAACCCGTTTTTTTACTTGTCGCATCAAGTGTTGTGTTATGTATTATGTTGTCTTATCACCAGCAACGTTTGTTGTGCCTGGCGGGAGTGCGTGTGACTTTGCAGGGGAGACAAAACTGTACCACAGGACATTACGTAATGTCGGCGGGATGTTTGCTGCAGTTTAAGTTGTGTATCATTTGTAACAAAAAACAACAACACTCGGTGCTGCGCGAGACAAGACAGTGGTGGGAAAAAAGTCTTTGGACGCCTCACGCATTTGTGATTCACTGTATTGCGTGTAGAGCAGCATTCATAACTTTCATCGTCACACAACTCACAGAAAACACAAAAGGTACAAATTGTGCATTAATATGTTGGGAACACTACCTGTGAAAATCTCTTCCATCGCTGGAGGCTCCATTTCCAAAGCTTTGATTTTCATGTCAGACTCTGGCAGAGCAGCCACTCAGGATTTATTAGCCAACTTTTAGTTTTTTGTTTTTTTTTTTAGCTTTAAAGCAAAAGAGGAAATTACCTAAAAATTGACCTTTTAACCTAGCTTAGCATATTGTAGGTCTTCGGTTGGCATGGAGGTGCAGCTGTCATTGCATCACCAGAGCGTTGCTCGTTCGATCATCAGCGCCAGGGCTCTTTCTAGCTCGGATTCCCCCCCGTGCCTGCGTGGCCTCTCTCCAGGTCCTCCAGAGACACTCGCCCCTGACTAATTTGCAACTTGTCAGTAGGTGCGAGGCTCTGCAAGGAACTGGCAACCTGCAAACGCGGTGCAAACTTCACCTTTATTCCAAGACGCTATCGCGCATGCGATCCTGAGACCCAGAGGCAGTGAAGGAGAGGTGGCAAAAGAAATTGCTTGCACGGAATACAAACGGGCTTTGAATTAAAGGGCACCTATGATGCTTTTCCACTTTTCTGAGCTTTAAAAACTGTTACAATATTGAACCCTATCGTCAAACGATCGAAAATCGTCAAATAATGAGGTTCATGCATTTGGACGTGAGCCCTGAAAATTGTTGGGCTTGGTTCTAAACGCTCTGTTCACTGAGATTTTTTTCAACACTGGGAACACAATGACGTAATTGCGTTTCAGGAGCTGCTTTCATCACCAAGCTCAGACACATTCTCGGACTGGTTCCGCCCTCCCCCGCTCTGCCCCGGAAGTGATGTCGCAGTGCGCTGCTCCAAGAAAGTGTTTTTTCGGTGTCAGGGAAATTCAAAAATATAAAATAAAAAATACCGAGCGACTACTGAAGCACCAAGGACCACAACCGTCGGAGTGGAACGAACAGAGAAAATGTTGGAGGTTTGTTCCGCCTAATGCGGATGTGATGGAACACCGGTCCGGTCGGCAACGGGACGGCGACGGGCTCGACTCGGCCGGTGGACGACGAGAGAATAGTCAGCCACGGCGATATTTGAAAACATGTATGAGGACTGTGAGTGTATTGAGACCTCAAGCAACATTAGTTTTAAGACTACTTGCACCGTACAACCGCTGAATCGTGTTGATGAACTGTTAGCCACCACCGCTAACTCCGTGCTCTGCTTGTTGTGTGTGTTGTGTTCGCTGGCAGCGAAACTGAAGAGGCAGCCATTTTGACTAGCAAGTTTCACTCCTAGTAGCGATGTTCACGCTGCCAGCATGTTAACATGGGTTGTATAGAGCTCCTCCTGCTTTGTGTGGACGTAAGTTGTGCAGATATTCTTCTCTAATAATAAACGACTCTATGACTGAAGTGATCGTTTCTGCGTACATATTTTCTCTGCTAGGACAGTGTTTTGATACAAGTCAACAGTATGAAACTAAATCATTCTAAGCCCTATTAAAATGTCTCGCAAAAATACAAAACAAAAACACGGTCAGTACAAAAAGTAAAATATATTTCCGGGGACACGGAAGGCACATAAAACGTCCAGGGACCTTCGGTCCGCCTTTCGGCCGTAACTCAGCCCGCGCTGGGTCCGTACGAAGCTGGATTAGCCGGTAAACTGCTGCTAAAGGGTGAAGCCTTCACGACAGTAAGTGTTTAAATTGTGCCTGTTTTGTAGAGTTTGCCGTTCACTCTTCACTCCCGCACCGGCAAACTAAGGAAGTGAGGCTCAGCAGCGACGAAGAGTGTGACCAATCACGGCGGAGTGGGCCGGGCGATGGCGTGCACCGGCAAGGCTGGGGTGGAGTGAAGTGAAACAGACCGTTTTCGCGGGATGCAGGAAATACGAGGAAACGAGCCGCGAGATACACAGATCTAAAAAGCTTTCAGCGTGGAAAATCGTGTGTTGCTGCTCTGGAGGGGCCAGACATCAAATACAAAAGCCCGAAAATTAGTATAATTGGTGACCTTTAAGGTCGCGGTAGACGGGGAGTAGAATAAATTGCACCGCACCTGTTACAGATCACAAAATCCAGTGGATTAGTTTTGCATTCATGTCTTTTATTGCTACAAATGAATTGTGAGCTTGATGCAACATTTATTTTATCCTGAAACATGCTTTTTCATTCAACAAATGAGATACATACATACTGTACATACATACATACATACATGCATACCTACATACATGCATACATGCTAGCATACATACATACATACATACATACATACACACATACAGATAATTACATATCTACAGATAGATGTATAAATGTATAGATATGTATAGATAGATAATCCAAAGCAAATGAGATACATACATACTTTACATACATACGTGCATACGTGCATACATACATGCATGCATACATACATACATGCATATATACATACAGACATACATATAATTACATATCTACAGATGGATGTATAAATGTATAGATATGTATAGATAAAAAATCCAAAGCATTTGCCTAAATGTTTAGTAGCATGAGGTAACCAGATGAGTAAAGTGAAGCTGTTGTTCAAGACAGTGGGGATGTGGCCGCTTTCCCGTCCGCTCATTTCATGTCAACTTCCTGTGGTTTTCTGTGGTACCGCTGCCTCAGATGCTATCAAAGCCTGCTGCTATTTATTTTTTTCATATTCATCCGTCAGCAAAGCATCGCCTCCGGAACCCAAGGAGCCGGCTTGTCCTCCGTTGTGCGCCTGCTGGTTCCCTTGCCTTTTTTCTTTTTTCACGCAACAAGTGCTAACAAGCGAAGGCGCCTTTTGTCCTCGCGAGGATGAGGAGCCTTTTTTTCCCCCCCCGAGGTCCCCGAGTTTAGACGTCATGGAGTGGACACAAACATCTGTGGGAGGTCTCTCGATGTCTCCTCGCCCGCTCAGCCGAGGCGGATGAGTCACTGAAGCCGTTTTTGTGCTTGCCTTAATTATGTCCACCGCCAACATGTCTGCCTACACTGTCAAAGGTGGATTTAATTCCGACTATTGTTTTTTTGTGTTCTGAAAAATGGGCAAAGCGCTGCGCCGGCATCAGCTGACCCAGATGCTTTCACAGGAGCGTATGGAGTCTGTTTGTTTGTCCATTTGGATGTTTCATAATTACGATTCGCTCCGCGGCTACAGAAAAACAAGAGTTTATTTCTTTATTTTTATCGCGCAGTTTTGTGTAGTTCATGTTTCCTTGGGAATACTGTTACGGGAATCTGTGCCCTGATGGGGAGCTCTTGCAAAAACCTCAAACTTGCTAATTTTCCAACTCCCATCAGAGGGATTTATGTCATTGTGTGTAGCCTACAGTATTTTGTAGTCGTTTTTTGGAAAGTGCCTCCACGGCCAGTTATTGCCATTATATTTATGAATAACATGTTACAGTGGTCCATAAAAATACTCAGAAAAGGGGAGAAAATAAAAATCCTCTCAATATGGTAATAAAGTTATTCTCCATAGTCTCCAAGTTCTCTTCATGTCATATAATATGGACTTGGTTGTGCTGCTGCCAGTGTTGTACATTACAGTAGCATTTTTATCCAGTCATATTTCAGCTAGCTTGTGGTGTCAAGTTCTCTGAAATCTGCCCGAGTCCTTTGGACTTGTCATTGTAGGTCCCTGTCCACTATAAGTGAACGGACCTCAGTCAGTTGCGATAGCCAATCAGATTGTGAGTCTGCGATGCCAAGTCCAGCTAGCTGGCTGCACGCTAAACCTCACATGTACGCGTCCTGTGATTGGATGAGCGCTTGTGAGAGCCTGAAAGACTGAACTAAACCTGGAAAGCCATTCATTTGCTACTACGATGACTCCACGATGTCTGAAGAATCGTGTAAAGATTCAGTTGCCGAATCCTCTGCAATTTTATAACAACGTGGCGGATTTGCATATTTTACTTACATACTTATTCAAATTTTGTTTGACTAAGCCCTTAAAAATCAATGTTTAGGTTTGAGTTGTCAATATTGATTGGTATTTTTTTTTTTAGGTAGGACGGATGATGTCACTGAACGCACAGACAAGAAATGCACGGGCGACCGCCATCAGATTTATTTCACTCATCCACCTGCGAAATAGCTCAAAGAAACTATTTGTCAAGGCTCCTCTGAAAAAAAGGGAAAAACGGCTCTGAAGAATCCTTTAGTCACGTCACACCAGCCTGATTGTTAACTGCTTCCGTCGCTAGCAGGCATGAGCTCACGGTTACCTATTGTTTGCCTTGGGCGACAGTTGACCTCGATGTGACCTTGATTCGCCACAATCTTCAACCGAGCTCTCGCTGAAGCTTGGCGTGACCTGAAAACATTTTCCCGTTGTGTATGCGCTGATGTCTTCAGCAGCAGCAGCGACAGCTTGTAAGCGTGCAGCCTGGAGATATCACATCCTACTTTTGACTCAAAACAACTGACGTTGTGCAACTAAAACCAGCTTGATGCGATTCAAACCGGAGCTCGGCAAGATGGTTGAGAGAGTTTGCCAGTGAACTACAGTGGCCTGCGCACTCAAACCTGGATACCTCGTCCACCTTCTTCTTCGTTGGTGTATTTCAGGACGCGAGCGGTCACCCTAATGAGGAAATGCGCTGTCTGGAGGGCTGGATTGTCCACACAGGCCTTCCTTAGTAGTGTTGTATTGTTGGCGAACAATTTGTTCAAAAAGAACACATTTTTTAACAAATTGTACTGTACTATTGAACTGGATCACTTAATAACTTAAATGGTTTCTGTAGCACTTCCACCATTAATTTGGATTATGAGCCATGTCTTTGCTTTGCAAAGAATCCCTGTGAAGCTACTGACCAGTGCTGCCAGTAATTGTCAGTTTTATAAAACAACAATTCATTGAGCTTTAAATCTTTCATTACAAATGAGACAGATTTCAAATGAGACAAATACTGTAATATCAACACATCATGTCCGTGTGTGTGTGTGTGTGTGTGTGTGTGTTATTGCATCTGAAAAAAATCACTGAGTGAACGATTCATTTAAGTGAACTGATTCTAATGATTCAGTTCTTTTAAATGAACTGGTTTTGACGTCACTATTCCCTAGAAATATGGCGGTGCAAGATGGCAGCTAACTGGGATCAAGACCTTTGCTATATGTATATATATATATATATATATGAGATATATTAAGGGTAGGAAAACCAAATTACTTTTATTGTACTACATTTTTACACATTTATTTATTTATAGGCAGGACATTAAACTTCAATCAATATAAAAAACATAAATCAAACCAGATATTACACACTGGACCTTTGTGTGGGAGTAATCTTAGTCTGATTTATGTTTCTCTCTGTATTGTGTATCTGTATTTGGGTATTATTTATTGACAAAGAAAGCCCAAACACCCAAAGAAAACAATTCCTGAAGCTTCACAGCAAAACCTTGCCACAGCAAAATAGCTCATTGATTTTGGCTCCTTTTCTCCGTGTCAGGCATACGAGCCTTAAATCGCTCAGTCACGAGCGGAGGAAGAGTATAACCTCCTCCCAGATAACCCATCTGTGGAGGGATGTGAGCGAGGAGCAGGTCCCCTCTGGATGGTCTCCATGGTAATAGCTGTCAGCCCGCGTGTTCTATTTAACCTTCACGCTGCGGAGAGATAAGCCAGCGAGGGAGTGCGTCTGCAACACGTGGCGCCACAGCGAAGCCACTTGTTGCTGAAGAGTGCATCTTGACACGTTCACTTGTTCCCGCACACGTCCTTTGAAGCGCATAATGGTGTGCTGATGTCTGGGTGGGTGGGCCTGGAGCTAACGGTGATGTTAGCTAACAACAGCAACTGACTGGTGTACGACAGTCGGGCGTTTTGCATGCTGTATGGCGGCATAAGAGCCACCAGAGGCTTAACGGTGGACATCCATGTCTTGGTTCGATGGTTCAGCCGGTTAATGGCGGGGGTGAAAAGGAGAAAATTACGGAGGTAACATCTGTAGATATTTCAGGGCTGTGGAGGTTGATTGACAAACATGGAGAAATTTACAGATTCATCCTTCTTTTGAACTCTAATCAGCACCTATTCTCATGTGGATGTTGTAATATGTGTAAATGTCATGTTTTATTAAGAGATTTGAGCAACAGGCTTTTCCCAATTTGATCGTGAACCTTTTAAAATTCTGAGTAGGAGAGCGTCAAAGCTTCAAAGTTGCTTAAAAATCAGTTCTTTTTAACGAGGCACAAAA